>WYDI02023102.1:0-129994 GCA_009867235.2 Psittacus erithacus
CCCTGCCCATGGCAGGGGGGTTGGAACTAGATGATCTTAAGGTCCTTTCCAACCCTAACTATTCTATGATTCTATAACAGTATCCTACACCTAGTCAATTTAAGTAAGCTCATTTCAGAAAAGGCATGAAGCCAGAGAAAGTATAAATACAGCTACAAGAATTGCATCAAGTGAACATATTCTTTGTATCTGAAAGTATAGTTGAAAGTAGAGGAAGCAACAGAAGGCACCTAAAACCAGTTACGGTTTAAAAGTACAAGCATCAGGGACAATGTGAGGACTGTATCCTCTCCGCTTGAAGTGACAGATAATGCTGAATGAAAAGCAGGGGTCATTTACCCAGACTTCAGGAATGGCATTGCACAAAGAGCAAGCCCATGAGGTGAGAAAGGACAAAATTCTTGAGTGCACAAAGGAGCAGCCTGGGGCAAGCCTTGCAGCTGCCTCAGAAGGAATGCAGACTTTGCATAGGTATTAAAATCTGCTGAAACAGGTGAAAGGGGAAAGTAAATAAAGACTTAATTCATAGCAAGCTACACAGACTAAGAATATAGGAAAATAAATTACTTGGCATAGGGGAAGTTCGAGGCAACAGGTCATGCAAAAAGGAATGAAAAGGTCACAGCAATTATGTATAGTCTTTTGGATAAAAGAATCCACTGCAGTCTCTGGATGTACTTCCAGCAATGTTAAGATGTTGCCTCTAGCTGCTGGATGACAGCACATCCTGGATTTGTAAGTATTCATTGTTAAGATGTACAGCCTGCATTTTGGGAAACTTCACTTTAGAACACGCTCCAGTGCCATTACCCCACACCTTCTCCCTTCCCCTGAGGTGTCACCATGAACAGATAAAAGACAGCTTTAAGGAAGGAAGGCCCATTTTCATTCTTAAAGAACTATAAGCAGACAGTCAGATCAGGCTTTCCAATGGATACTCAACCAGAGTGGCCTGGAAAGGATCTGATTCTAGCTGACAGAGGTATCTGAGATCCCAAGTTTGGTTTCTTAGGAGCAGACTATAATCACAGCGTGATAAGACAGACAGTGGTGAGCCATTTCAGGCCTTCATCCCAGTATACTGTACTTCTGCATTACCAGTTTCAGCCTTGGGATATTTGTTGATTCTTATTTTGCTCTTAATCCAGTTCTACTTACATTTTTTAATGCAAATGTGTGTTGACCATTTATATCCAAACTGTCATGAAGCGCCCAAACTAACCAGCTACATTTGGGCTCACTTCCACTCAAAGCTGGGATGGTCTCACAGATTAGAAAACACCCCTGGCACAGAAGGTGGGCTTCCCATGTGGCATGTGAAGCCTGGAGAAGTTCTGCTGCCTCATCCCCAGAGAACAAAGCAGCAGGACAGAGGGCAATGCAACACTGACACAAACATCTTTGTTGTCCAAGAGGCACACCTGCTGCTGCTTCTTTTGGTAAAGCAGTTGGACACCATCACTCTGGAAGCAGCACAGCATGGACAAATATACAGTACAACTGCAGTGAAGGCTGTGTTAGTCTGGCACAAGATAAAATGCACTGAAGGAGGTCAACTCAAGCACTTAGTAGAACACCAAGCTCTAAACTTAAATACCTTCTCCACTCCATTAGCTCCTTTTCTGTACACCTATATGCCACTTTTTAAAGGAGATCCAAAAAAAAGACCCAAATCACATACCTAACTTCTGTCTGTCCTAAATATCCAAATCAGTGAGTATTTTTCAAGATGATAGAATCATAGAACAGTTAGGGCTGGAAAGGACCTTCAGACCACCTAGTTCCAACCCCTCTACTTACACATTAGAGGAAAAGAGAAAAGAAGCTGCATAAATTAATTGCTTTACAGTGTTGTATTAAAAGAAAGAATCTCCAGAAATGACCAAATGATACAGAGGTAAAGCCACCTACAAAACAAATTAGCATCATCAATTGAGTGTTGATACTGGTGGCACTAGAAGCAAACTGGGAAGGGCTTTAGGGCAACTTTTCACTCACAGATTGGAAGCATAAAGAAAGAGTTATAAGCAGAAAGAAAGAATTAAAAGACAGATAATAAAGCTAGTTCTTTCTCTCACCTCTTAGTTTACAAATTTCTTTTACTATGGTGCAAATCCAGAGCATTGATTCTAATACTGTTTTACTGGATTTCCATTTGTTTTGCCTGGGCTCCTACATTAATCCAAACAATAAGGGCCTTTAAAGCATTCATAAATAACCTGCTGCTGCTGCTGTCACCTAAGAGCCAAGTGCAGTAATGTTAAGCAACAACAAATTTCATAGTTCAAGAGGCACAGTTAAGGAAAAAGGTTGCTCAGAAAATCACTCTCATTTAGCACAAAGATCCTTAAAAATTGCATGAAATCAGTCAAGTAACTATAGAAACCAATTTCTTCAGCTCTGTATCACACGTCTCACACCTCAATTGTCTTTATTATCGTCTGCTGTCAGATCCTTAATCAGAAATGTGAACAGGCTTGATGATTTATTCAGCAGGGAAAAGAATCTGTAGGTCAAGTGAAAAATTTCACACACACATACACATGCACACACATCTTCAACCTTAGGTACTTTCATTTCATTCTGTTCCCAGTAGCTCTGGGGGCAACTCCAGTGAGATCCAATATTAAGGCTCAATTAAAATAAGCTCCAATTAGTGGAGCTTTTTTCTCCCAGGCTAGAAAAGTCAGGAAATGGATATTGGGAAATGTAAAAAGTCAGCTACTGAGAGGAGGCTGCAGACATAAATGAACTTATTTGTTGATTTCTACAGTTGCTATGCAGAGGCCTCTGGGAGTAAAAGCTTAACCAGTCTAAGCTATAAACTAAAACCCCTGCAGCTAAACATGAACTGTGTGAAACAAGGGCTCCATTCCAGAACAGAAAACTGCTGGGCCCAGAAAATTAAAAGCCAGAGGCGTTTTCCATTTAAAACTAAATCCCAGTACCGCCTCCCAGCCAAAGAATTATAAGCAGTATCAGATTTACAAAACGAACAATTACCCTGGAAAAACGTAGCCTATTGTACAGTCCCAGATGCTAAATCTCAAAGTTTCTTTCTTTTTCTTTTTTTTTTCCTCTAATCCCACATTATATTCCTACCAAGTGAGCTGCTGCAGTTTACAAAGGACCATTTCTAGACAAGACTGAAACTACGAAAATAAAATGTTAAGAAAGAGAGCTCATAATTCATTGACCTCATTTGAAGCACTGCCCTTGCCTGTGGCAGTTCCTGTCCTTCCCCAAGGCCTCTGCAAATGGTATGCAGCAGCAAAATAAACCCTGACCTAATTGCCAGGACAGGGCTGCCAAGCTTCTCTCAACACACAAAGGCAAGCATGGTAACTGGAAAGTCCTACCTCTTTTGCTTTCTGCTTTAACCGCAGTTGCTCTGGATCTTCTTTATTGGAACGGCTCTACCAAAGGAAGAGGGAAAAAAATTGAACAGAAATTACTGGCATCCAAACACCATCATATCCGTTAAATATTTAATAAATGACAATTTTCTCTGGTGATTGAAAGATTTAGCTCCAGGGGCGAATGCCTCAATCCAGACTGGCTTCCCTCCCCCTTCGCACACATACACGCACCCCCCACCTCATCTGGGCCAGCTGCCTTTGCTCTAGCCTGAAGCAAGATTAAGCTGAAAATGATGCTAACACTGTCAGTCAGGTCCAGTCGAGGCATGATGTTGTTCATGTCAGCAGCAGACACTTAAAAAGGACAGGAAGTATAGGAAAGAAAGGGAGTCGTACTCATGCAAGTACAACATGATTCTTTCAACTCAAGATTAGGCTTCCACCCAAGGGGCTTTAGAATTCAGCTTGAAACAAAACAGAAAAAAAAAAAAAAAAATGATCAAGTCACACCTGATGGAGCAGCATCTACGGGTTTTTTTTTCCTCCTGTCCTTGACAGAAGGGAAGGGAGAAGAAGGGTACTTTTACTGTACTAGCAGTGGCTCCATCAGGCTTCACAGATGCCAGGGTACCAGCTCCAAGGCTAGCCTCCTGATCTTGACTACAGAAAATAAATACCCCTGGCAGAATGGCGGATCTCACCAGGCTCTAGCTTCGTGAGATAGTGAACCCATATTTTCAGTGCTCAGTATGTCATGGAGAATGACATACTGAGCCAGAAATAGAGACAGGAAGAACATTTATGGCTATGTGAATACTGCTTTCATTTCATTTTGACCAGCAGGAGTAATCTCGAACGAAGAGTTCACACCACCACACATGTGAAAGAACTGCTTTTACTTTTTTTTTTTTTAGGAATGTAAAAAGCTAAAATCCCTTTTTTGTGTAGCCTAAGCTGTCCTAAATATTACAGATTTCCTGTTACAGGGTTAATGGTTACTGCATTTAAAGCAGAAATAGGAGAAACCTGAAGTTGTTCACCAGTCTAAAAAACAACACTATTTCCTTGGAAAGCAAGAAATAAAGCTCTTACTTTGGCTGCTCGAAGCAACATTTCACGTTCCTCTTCATCCCTTCTCCGTTTTTCTAGGTGATCAAGCTCTTCAAGAAATCTCAGCTGTGCTCTGGTGTCACTAGATACGATGTAGCTATCACTCCCCTGGAAAGAGAAGTTCGTTACAGACAACCAGGCTTTCGTATACACCACTAGGGCTAATAAACCCAAGGGGAACAATCTGACAAGAACAATGTTATTTTTCAAAGCCAGCAAGTGTAGGCTGTTTCAGAAAGACTTCAGGTGGTAGGCAGTCATTTACAAATCTCTCCACTGAAGTATGTTTCTTGGCATCTGTGATGACTAAGAGGTTACTGAACAAATGACTACTAAGAGGTTACTGAACAAGCCTATACTGACCTTAACAAGAATAAAGTCTGTTACGTTTAATGGCTGAAATTTTGTTTTAAACAGCAACTTCATACCCAGTAAACATACATAAAAGACTGCCTTTTGGACAGGTTAAGAAGGGGTAAGAACCCCAATGTAAAGCAACAGAATATCATATCCTTTCCCCGTTAAAAAGAGAAAAAGTGAAATTTGTCATTTGAGTGTTTGGCATTATAGTTACAGCCTACAATCCAGAGTTTTAAATAAGCATCACCTAGTATTTCCAAAAAGAGGTTTTATGGTTTAGAACTAATTATAATGAATCTTGTGGGTGTAGAAAGTGAGGTAAATTATATTGGGTTTATTACAGCTTTAGGAATACGCATTTTTGCCTCAGTGGATGCTCTCAAGCCATAGAATAGTTTATGTTGAAAGGTGACCTGTAGAAGTCATCTGGTCCATCTCCTGTACAAAGCTGGGCTGGTGAATAATAATGACCAGTTCCAACAGTAACTGGACCCACATGCATCGAAACACAACTAAGGTCCTTTTGGTCTAAAACCCAGCAAATAGTAGTTTGTTTTTCACGGTACTTTACCCTCACTGGAAAGCTTGAGTTTAGCTTTACTTTAGCTAGGAAAGACGACAAAGAAAGGCAAGATCTAAAATATGGCCAACTGGCAATGAAAAGCTTGTTTTTACTATTCAGCCTGTCTCTGGAAGAGCAATTTAAGCCATGTGTTGGCCAGAGTGCATTAGGCAAAACATGGCAAGGCACCCATTCTAGATGAGGCATGCCTGTGCCACCTGTTTGTACCACTCTTTAATGCATGTCTTAGAGTCATCTTCTTTCCCTGTTACTTTTTGAACTTGTCTGTTCCTGAGAAATTCATCCTTGAGCTTTTATCAAACACACTATGTACTTGCAGCAACTCTTCTTTCCACCCTACCCCAATTTCACATTTTTAATGAAGCAACCTTGACACACAACTATTCTGGAGTAAGCATATGATGTTTTACATCTGTATTTCAGGAAAGGGTATATTTTAAGCTTACGGACTCTCAGTGACTTCAGTTGCTAAATTTTTAGTTTTCAAACACACTATACTCAGGCTTTTCTTCCCACACTCAGTCATATACTTTTAAAAGCTGTAAGGAAAGTAAAAGCCTTCTTGTGGGGCACCATTGTCTCCTGATCTGAATTCTCACAACCCAGCCAAAGAATGAAATCAATCCCTCCTCTGGTATTAAGTTTGGTCCTTTTCAATGAGCTGCCACATTGTCACGTATCACCAATTGTGGCTCAGACCACACCATGTGTTGCAACCAAGGAGGCTTTCCAAAGAAGAGTCTGTGGCTCTGCATGAAGTCCAAACAACCTTTCCCCCCTCTTCTGTTCCTACTCAAGATTTTTTTTGCCCACTGCTCCCCACAAAACATACACTACTTTGAGTCAGTCTCAGTACATTAGTACAATTTGTTTTGAAACAGCAGTTTATAATAATACACCACCATGCCACAATCCTTTTAAAGGGACAAAGAAGAAAGCCGTATTACCAGATTACTTTTTCCAAAGTTTAGAAGCGTTTTGCTTTGGAATGCTCAAAGTCAGAGTCAGATTACATTTTTAAAGCCAAATCCAAGACCTTATGCCAATTAGAAATGCAAGCTGCTCAACCAGAAGCACTCTACCATGTTCTTACATGGGACAAGAAATGGGCGCATCTGTAATAGTATTTCAGCTCATCAACAACTGGTTTAAGATACTTTATTTCAGGAATTTTTAGAAGAGGAACACCTATAGTTATATTTTGTCCAAAATAAACTTGTTCTCTATAATCATTTAGCACTGAATTGCTTAGACAGAAAACACTATATTATATACCTGTTCATAAATTGTACCCATTACTGTTATGATAGAGCAAGTTGGATTCAGTTGTTCATGCAACAGTTTAACTTGCTTACATAAGGCCAAACTGTCATCAGCAACAACAGTACAATCCCAACCAAACTAAAGCTAAAAGTGTGATCACAGACAGAATTTAAGCTACCAATAAAGCACATAACCACAATAGAGAGCATGGTTTAGACTTACACATATGAAAGCTGACTTTGTATATCTGACAGTTAAAAAGTTGGTTTTACTACATGTAATCTGGAGTTTTTCTGCTATCCTAAAATAAATTATTGCTTTCAAACAACAATAGCACATCTATATCATCTTGTTATAAAATTAATTTTTCCATGCCTTTTTTTTTTCCATCAAAAGAAATAAAGAAATGCATACAGCCAAAACTCCTCCACAGATGTGCTCTAAAGCACAGCCAATTCCTACCAAGCTTTTTACATTAGGTTTACACATATTTGAGATGTGCAGCTTTGAAGCAAAGCATTGCCAGGTACATCATTTGCAAGAAGAGAACTGGCAACAAATTCAAGAGCAGCTATACGCCTTGTATGTGATTTGCGACTTCCTTCTTAGACCGTCACATACCTGTAAACGAATCTGAAACCTAAGGTACTTGCATTTTAGCACCAGGAATGTATTGTATGTCCAGGGGCAGAAAGGAAAAACCACACACAGCGAAGCTGCGCTCCACTTCAGTCCACCAGGAAAGAAGTTAGATGAATCCCACAAAGACCAGCTCTCCCACAAAATCTGAACAGTTTAAGTCACATTGAACAGCCTTGCTGAGGACAGAGCAGGGACAAGCAGTTGCAGAGGTTCAGCTACTATGTGGGAACTTACTAAGCTGAGTTTTATAGAGTCAACTCTTAAACCAAGTTAATAACAGAAAAGCTTCTGGTAAGTTATTTCTGCACTTCGCAGTTTGCTGGCAGCATGGGGTAGGTAGGAGAAAGCTAGCTGCTATCACATGTAGAAGCGCTAACTCCTTGCTACGTTTAAAGCTTATTCCAAAAAACAATTCAGTGCACACCACATCACCCTACAGATAGTGCAGTTTAGGTTGCAGTATTTTACTGCTGCTGCACAAGGGGAAAATGTTTGCACGAAGCAATGTTTATAGCACAGCATGGTACCATGCCTCTCATGTGCTCATAGGCTCCAAACACAGGAACACAGCAGTCATGCTGTGCTGAACCCATCCGTACAAAAAATACTTTTTAATTACTGTATTCTTTAGTTGTCATTATTAATTCTGGTCTTGGGTATCGTATTATGTCACATACAAACTCTTACACCTCAGCAGTTCTCCAGCCTGTAGGAGGAAAGCAGCCAAGGAACCAAACCAGCAAGCTAACTACCTCTGCGGTCTTAGCAAGGCTCTATAAAGGCACTGCAAAAAGAATCGCAGCAGGGAGCAATTTACAACAATCTGACAGACTATTCCTGCTTCAGATAAAGAGACTGCCATGATAGTTTTATCCCAATTAAGTTAGTGACTTCCAAAGACAGACTCCTCTATCTCCCCGCTCCAAAATTTAGTAAAAAAGGGCAAAAGTTGGCAAGTATGGCTGCATGATATGAAGCTTTTACTCTGCCAACTCACTCTCCCTGCAGGGGTACCAATCAGATGTAAGCTGCTAGGCATGAGCTGAGCAAACTGGGAAGAAGAGTTTCCCAAGTATGATCCCATGAATTACTGGCTTTTTACACCAACTTCTACCCTAACAATACTTACCCTAGTTTTCCCCCACCTATCCCCATTACTGTACATCTTTTTGTCATGGACATAGGTAAATACAAAGCCTTACAGGGCAACTTGAAAAGGCTCTGGAAAATTCTCTGAAAACACGATGCCCACATTGTACACTGATACCTATCAACAGCCTAGAGGGAAAAGAGGACAGGGCAAGCACTGGGGAAAGTGGAATACAGGGCTGTGTAAATACATAAATAAACACATAACGGGGCTCCAAAACCCTGTAGTGTTCTGTTCTTGAACATTTAAAAGCCTGTCAGCGTCTTTCACAATATTACTACTCACAAACATAATCCTAAGGACACTCCTGTAGTGTAATACCATCTTCCTGACAGAAGAGAGTCCCTGTGCCTCTAGGATTATTATGCCCATTACTTGTTTGTTTGTTTTGTTTATGAGAAGAAAAGGACAAGAAAGCAAGCTTATTTTAAGACTGCAATCTTACCATTGCTCCTGGCAATTCAATCAGACAAAAATCTATCAGTTTTCCTACCGCTTTAGTTCAATGAGAAAGAAATCAACTCTATCAAGCCAACTGTCCAAGAACATTCCCTGGTGTCCTTGGTGTCTGCAGGATGCAAAGTCCTACTGGTTACCCAGGACTTCAACTTCCACCTCACTTTTGCTCAGGGTCGTTACTGGATCTCCCACTTCGGAGAGATAACATGGAACATGTACAGATTTCTAAAGACTTCTCATTAAAAACTATTCTTTTTTTGCATTGATTTTCTTTTTCTACCATGTCTTCTGGCAAGGAACAACAAACTCCAACTGCTCCAGACATCACTATAAATACTTGGAGGTTTCCAAATAGTTTCTGCTCTTTACTATAGCCTCTTCAGTGCTTAAAAGCCTATAAAAGTGTCCAGCACAAAAATAACTCCTATCCCACCACTTCGTAGCTCTTGTTAAATTTGATAAAGTATAAGTTCCTGTAAAAAAACCCCAATAAACTAAACCTGCTTGATATTGAAGATGTGTGGACTAACATCTTATTATCGAATGACAAAAAAAAAAAAAAAGAAGAGCTATTTTGCCCAGTAAGTTATTGCTTCCTATTTGTACCATACAAGCATCTTAAGGGATACTGGCTCACTGGAACCTAATTTAATTCATACTGGATGGAGCTAATACAAGAAGGAGGGGAGAGAATTTTAAGTAGCGCTGGCAGAAAAAGAGTTCTGGAAACTATAAGATCAAAGGGGTCTCTGCCTTCACATGGAGCACATTCTAAAAATAAAATACTCAATTCAGTTTCCCAAGGCTTTTTTACTGAGCCAATACTGCAGTTTCATCAACAATAAATGCATAAAGCAAACACAAACCCCTAAATCAACCCGACCACCAAGAGCATTCAAAAATAGTTTTACATTTAACTATGCAAGACAGATTTTTGTACACCCGCCACTGCTTTTGTGGAAGAGGAGAAACACACACATTTACTCTTACGCTGGGTTTTAAAAGCATCTATCCAACAAGCTGGATGGAAAACCTACGGACTAGTTAGCGGCTAAAAACAGTTAAAACTAGCCTTTGGTAGATACTGAAAACACACATACTGCATATGATGTAGCTATACTTGGAAGAGGTTTACCTTCAAGGCTGCAAAGCAGGAAAACTTTGGTGCAAAACTTGCTTAATGATTTCCTTTACCTTGTGGGTTGACACTCTGTGCTGAGCAATTACAGTTAGCTTTTCTAGGAGCCCTCGTAATCTCTCCTGTGTAGCATGGGAGATCAAGTTCACAACATCAGAGTTAAGTTCCATAATGTCATGCCTTTTACCTGTGGAAGCAGAGAAAATCCATTACGTGTTTTAGTAGTAGCTGATAATTGAAATAATTAGCACAGCAGGTATTCTGTTCCCCCCGGAAGTCATACCCATTATGAATAAAGGTTTGGAGATTATGATTTTCCTGGTAAAGTCACAACTTCAAAGATCTTAGACATTACATTAATAAAACTTAGCCTGGAGCTTCAGAAAATATAGACATTGTTTCACTTAGCCTCCAGAACCACTCTCCTTGCAAGGTCATTTATAGGACAAAGTTAATAAGAACACAAATCAAGCTTCATGTTCGGGGAGGGAGAGAAGTGGTAGCCGTAGAAATTAGTGCCATATTCTGTTAATTCCAGTAATTAAAAAAAATAGAGAATTACATTGTGCCCTGCTTGACACTGTGCTTGTTAACAACTCATGACATTTATTTGATGAGCAGAGATGATTTTTGCAGCACACTTCAGGCACACAGGACCCTCTCACCTGCCTCAGCCGACCAGCACAGGGCAGGCAGACCCAACCATCCCATGGCAGCAGCTCAGACAATACAGATCAAGTCCAGCCAGGGTCATCATGCCATCACCTTCAACCTTTTCTCTCAGGCTGCTGCTGCCTCTCTGCATTTCAGCAGCTGCGACCAAGGCTGGTGACAGCTCCAGGCAAAGCTGTGCCAGCCCCACACCCAGAGCTGGGCATCACCTCTGCAACCTTCCCGTGGCTGCAGGCTGCCGACTGAGAAGCCTGCCCACGGTTGACACCATCGATCACTCAGCGCAACTCTGCTGAGACACCTGGATGGCAATGATTTTTCCCTAGTAGGCACAGCAGGCAGCAGTTTCACATGCCTCATATGCTGTACCTGTCAGAAGCACTTTCCCTTGCCCCTCGCTGCATTTACAGCGGCTGTAATATTTTATGACGCAATATACAGCACGCCTTCAAAACCCATTTCAGTATTTATTGCCAAGCAGAGTGTTAAGAATGGATAAACACTACACAGTAAAAAAAATCCTAATCACCTATTTCATTTGCCTTTGCTACTCTAACTGAAAATGAAAAACAGTCTCGCGAGACAGGGAGAATCTACAATGCTTTCCCAGATATAATCAAAGTGTTCCCACTACTTGATCTTGGCCAGCGAGCACTGGCTTGTACCCTATGTGAGTGCAAAGCTCATTTTGTTCAAGCATCTTCCAACACTTCCGCAGCAGTTTCTCGCTAGACTATCAGAATACATTTTAGTATGCCAACTTGAAGACAAAATAAAATGTCCCAAATCTCAAGACCTCCCTTCACACACACATGATTCCTAAACCAAAAAGGGCTTGGCTCAAAAGCAGAAGTGTTCATTTTCTGAACTGCTGTACTCCCTGACTGTAGTATTTTCCTTGCAATCAAAATGCTCTTCATTTACAACATGAATTATCATTAGTAGTAATATGAAACAGTTACCACGCCAGCCATGAAACAGCCAGGCTTGTATTCATCCATCTTTCAATGAATTGCCTTCACACCCCAAACAAGAAAATTATTCTAGAAGTACTTTATGTTTTTGCACAGCTTTTCATTTTTCCTTATACTCACTTCCCATGAATGACTGCTTAATGCTCTACTGAATTTTGGGAAAGTCTTCTAGGCACCAGTTTTGATGTGTATTTTCTCTTTTCCACTACTAACACAGAACTTACTTCCCTCAACTATGCTGTATACAGCTCAGATGGCACATCCGCACTAGTGCAGGATGTATTGAGGTAGCAGGTAGAATTTGCAGGCTATATGCTCATCACATGCTAGCTGCTCAGTTTGGACTAAGAACCAGTTGCATGCAGAAACAGAAAGACTTTATGATCATGTAGTTAAACCACTGTGACAGAATTACGACTGCATGTATGAACAACAGGCCTTCTTGAATTCTCAGCTATAAAACTCACTGTTTCAGTATGGCAAGCTACCAGGCAGAGAGCATGAGCACAGAGTTGAGCAATATTCATCCAGTTTGCTGTAGACGGCAGTGGTACCAATCAGTGTGGCGCTATACAAATACATGCACCCTGCTGTGACATAATACAACATTGCTAAGCAACAGTTGTTATTTTGCTCAGAAACTAACAGCTGAAATAATATATACACTAAAAGCTTCCTAAAAGAGTTTAGTCACAGGCATTTAACATACGTTCCAGTATTATTCAGTGATACAGACAAAGAGCTTTAATGTCTCTTTCACATAAAAGTAAAGTTTTTCCATAGAGTTATAAACTAAGGTCTGCCCTGTACATATTGGCAGTTTGAAACTTTTAATGTTGGTCAATGGAATACATATACCTGAGCAGGCTGAGGAATGCAAAAACTGTTAGGAAAGTCAATGTAATGCATCAAGTTGGAAGCTGCAGAAATAGAAAAGCACACTTAAGTGTTTTGACACCAGCATCTATACGGTTATTAAGTGTTCCATTAAGTTTAAGAGTCATAAAGTTGCTCACTTCTCACGTTAAAAGTGGCACCAGTTTGTTTCTTCTGGTTGTGCTTCAGACTATTTACATGTAAAAGAAAGCCTTACAGTAGAGCTGTTTCCTAGAAGCAGAAGTAAAAACTCAGTATATTTTGGTAGAAACACATGAATTGAGATGATAGATCAAAGTAGTTCCAGCTCCTCCTTCAAAGACTGGAGGGTAGCTAATCAAGGAGGCAAAGAAATACTACATCCATACAAATCTGTTGCACACACTTTGTTCTCACCTATGCTCAAGATCTTCTTTTGAAGCACTTCCAAGGAGAGAAAAGGTTCATCTGCACAAGAGCGGATCACAGTACCAATGAGCTCAGAGTTTGTTGCCAAAATGCACGCATTCTCCTCGTTAAGACTGACCCCAGCCATAGAAGTCACATCATTTATGTCATCTTCAACTCTACTAAAGAGAAAAACAACACTTAGTGCTTTGCTGAGAATAGATAGAAAGAAAAAGCCTCTTGACTGTTGATACAGCCACATTGCGTATCTTGGAGGCTACCCCTATACAATAGATGTTTAGTGTGGGTGTGGACAGGGACAGGTGAATGTTAACAGTTTTCACACTTCAGTGAAGTGCCCCTCAAACATTAGATTGACTAATGCCTCAGTTGCTAGGCATGCAAATCCTTTATATGAAACTGAAATTCTGAGCAAGCTCAAAAGCCAGGGACTGAGGTAAACCTGGATTAAAAGTTCCCAAAACCCCCTTGCCCTGCACTACCACTCTTACAGCTTGAAATTTGTTTTAAAACTCCAATTCATCAGGTAGAACTAAGTGTTGAAGGAAACAGGATATTGATTTATAAAGAAGCCCACTTTCTAACTGAGATGCCTACCCTATGAACTGAAGCTTACAGCACAGGCATGTTAGCACAGACCTGATCTTTGCTTTTCTTTTAGTGAGTTTTCTTAAAAAATAAGACACAAATACTCCTCTGTCTATATACTAGAACCAACCCAGACATTGTCCTTTGAATCAGTCCTATCATACGGTACTTACGTACATAGCAGGAGGGATGTCATGCTTTTGAAGAACAGCAGGAGGGATGTCATGCTTTTGAAGAACAGCAGCAGAGTTCTAGTTCCAGCTCTATTTGCTGGATTCTGCTGTAGCAGCTTTGGACTATGTGTTTAAAATAAAACCTCAAATCTGGCATACTGAGCACTAACACATACTCGTAGCAAAGCTCATGTTAAGCAAAGAGCCTGTGTGCCTCAGCTTTCTTTTTTTTTAAAAAAAGATCATTTAAGTTAAAATACTGAATAAATCTTATATGGGAAAAGATTTGTCAGGACTTTGGCAGTGAAACAATCCAAGTTATTTTCAAGTAAGTTTAGATCATCAAGAGGAAAGCCTTCTTTTGCTTCATAAAGTGACAAAGGCCCTGACAGTGGCTTCAAGAATCAATCCAGAATAGATGCCTGCAACATTAATAAAGACAAGTGAAAGCACTCAATCTGAAGGTCTTTTGATTTTGAAAACAAAATAAAACACACACCTCTCCTCTTGAATATTCTCTGGCAAGGTTTGATAAAGTTCACCTTCAGAAAATACTGTGTGGTCTACCTCACTCTTGAACAAGGGGTGAGCCAGAAATATGCCTTTCTTAAGTGAAATGGGATCTCTTAGGGCTGGTAATGGGTAGAAGCTTATGTTATTAAAATGTAGGCTGTATTTCAGCCATACTCAAAACACACAAGAAAGTGTTGGGATTTTTTTCCTAGGGATCTTCTTTGGGCTTCAGTAGGTTTGTATGGTGCAAGTTGTCTCCACAAGTTTCTGGAGATAAGACTGGCTAGGAAAGGAGTCCAGCCTTTCCCTACCCCTCCTTCTATTCATGTGCCCTCATGGCTGGGTGTTATACAAAAGTGATTCATTCAGGAAGAGAGAACCAAAGGATTCTCAAATCAGCTTCATTCATTAAATCTAGACATGATAGCTTCCTGACTAGGCTTGTGTCCCAAATCTATTGTGCTAAAAGCGTTAAATCCCAGGACTGTCAGAGCAGGTAGATGACCACGATCAGGATTCAAAGCTGAAGTTACCGCTACCAGAACTGTTTCTCTCCCCCTCCCCTTTCACACCCAGCAACTGAGCATATAGTCATGCCCTATCAGCCTAACAGAGATCCTGATCTTTCAACAAGTGTGTAAATGAAACTTCACTGCATGATAATTGAGTGCTAAAATGATCTTCACAAGTACACTCCTCTTTCCTCTTCTTAATGACCACTACTTTGCTGATGGCAGAGACAAGAATCCCACTAAAGTGGAGACTGCCACCAATCCGCTGATAAAGGAGATTACAAAAATCAGCAGGACTAGCACCAAGAACACACATCAGAAGATAGCAGAGCTAGATGCTGGAACCTGACATTACCACAGTGGAGCTGTTTACAAAATCCAGGTAAGGATGCTCACACCTCAGGAACAACTATATAGCACACAGTTTCAGTAAATCATTTTAGCTTTCAATCCGGCCACATACTCCAAACACTCGACATGAAGGAGGTAAACTTCTACGCTACATATCTATCCACCTTTCTATATACCTGAGTTTCCCTTTATCAGTTTACTATTTTCTTGAATACTTCCATAAATACTTCCATTTCTCACCGTCTCTCTTGTGAGTACACACATACAAGAGCTTATATGCAAGCAGACATCTTTACCTGTACTGTTTTTAAGGACCAATTCTAATTTCTTCATAACTTTGCATTAAATCAAAAAGTCACTAGCCTTGATGGAAGATTAATTTGCACTTAATGAAAACACTGAGGCACTTATTTTATCTAACCCAAGGAAACAATAATTACCTTTCCTTAGAAGTAGTACCCAATAAAGAAAATATAAGTTTCAGAAGCCATGTTAAGTTTGTACTTTTTACTATTCTTTTTTCCTTTGCTGTTCCAACAAACCTCACGCATTTTAGGTAAGGTATCGCGTATTCCAGAGCATACACACACATATTCCTGTTGGATACCGACTTACTTTCATTTTCAGCAATCCCTCCAGAAAGCCCCTCTTCCACACAACTTTAATGCTTTTTATATTTCACATACCACACCAGAAATCAACAAGAAAAAACTCCCCCAGTTGTTTTAAGACTCCAGTTATTTAAGCTTAGGACAATGGGGAAACAGAACAGAGCGTGCTACGCTGCATGAAGTCAGTTTTGACACTTACACTGAACGTTCTCTTGGAAAAGAAGCACAAGCAATGCAGATGCACCGCACACCTACAAATGTTGCCGCACTGACTTGAAAAGTGAGTCTGTGGCACCCTCTGGTGTTCGACCAACGCACGCGTCTTCTGAATCCATCTTTACTCCATTTTATACAATGGCCAAAAGCAAAAACGAGAAGGCCATGTGTAACCCAAACCTCCCTACACCATCACAGACAGCTCCAGTGGGGCAAGAACCACCAGCGCAGGGCAGAAGGAGCAGCGGCCCAGACATTCTCCACTCTGCTGTCTCCCTCCTGTTTGTCTTATGATTGAGATTGCTAGCCCCTTCTGGACAAAATGCACAGAAGTCAGAGTTGTATGTGCTTTGGAGAACAACTCCATTAGACAAAATAGATGCAATAAAGATGCAAACATGTGTCTCATTTTTTCCAGGGTGCCCCAGCATATACTTTACAGAAGTATATAAAGCAGTTTATAAAATCTTGATGCTTTTAAAACAGACTGCCCTTTACAATACACGCCATGGGGCAATCAAGTGACAGCAATGCCCATGCTTAGCTGAAATAATTTCTAGAAGCTTTTTTCTTTTTTTTTTTTTTAATTAGGAGATAAGGAATCACCATTTTTATTGCTGCTCATCTCAAGCAATCTAAACTGGCCCATTAAGGAGCAGGCATAGTCAAATTGCAGCCTATTAAGTACAGCTTAGTGAGTACAATCAAGCTCGAATCCTAACCTAACCTTAAGTCATACAGTAGTGGAGGGAGCCAGGCTCAGTGACATACTGCAATGAGAGTATACAGTTTGAAGTGCCACATGTACAATCACAACAATTACAAGACACGCTCTCTGCCCACAATGAATCTCATCACAAAACCTGAAAGGGGGCCATGGTGCTCCTCTCCGCCTCACACATTATCAGCAGGTCATACATGATGGATCACAGGTCACAAAGAATAGCCATGCTGGGAATACTGAAAGTTAAGACAGAAGAGAGCAACCCACTTCACAGCTTACTGGGGAATGTCTATTGTCCAGGCCAGATTAACCCTATGTGGTGTTAGGCCTGCTTGGAGAACATACACACTGGGTGGAGGGAAGCCAAAAGCTCAGGTACACGCTTCCCAGGTTCAGATGTAAGAGGATGTTCATATGTGGGTTTTGAAGCTGGAAATTTTGGTTATAGGAGTGAATAGAAGAAGCACCAGGGATATAAGAATGCTTATTAGAAAAATTTAAGGCAAGTTAGAGATTTTAAAAATGAACTCTTAAGGAATTAAGCTACTTTGAAAATCATAATCCAAAAGCAAGAATAGAAATTCATCTTGAATCACACTGTAAAAGCAGAGTTTTGCCTACACTAAGAATTCAACAATTTGGAGAAGGAACTTCAAGAATTCAAACTTTTTCATGTAAGACAGTTAATATATTTCAACTGGAAGAGAAAAAAAAAGTTCCTTTTTTTTTTTTTTTAAATTTAATTTGTTTGCTGTTTTGGCTTTTTTGTCTATAAATTATATTTATGAAGTGATTTTCTTTTTCCCAAACATCACTACCCAAAATCACATCCCAAATTATATTCTGAAGTATACTTCATAAGAGCTTGAGGCAGCTGAACAGAGCTATTGCTTTAACATAAGTTTTTCATTTCAACTTCTGGCTACCTGTGTTCTGGTGTTTACTATATACTGTATGTTACTATAAACAACAACAGCTGTCTGTATCAATGCACATAAAGCTGCATGAAGCTTTCAAGAGATGAAGAGTCAACTGGTCAACAAGACAAAGGTGTCATGTCTGCTTTTATCCCCAGAAGAGCAACTTCATGCTTGCCTTAAAGTCATAAGACCAATAATGCTTACAGCAGCCTGTACCTCTGTTCCAACATGACATTTCAGAGCTACAAAAATAATTTCTGCTTTTGAAAAGTTAATCAGTTACCAGAACTAAAAGCTTTAAGCACTCTTGTAATCTAAATGCCTAGGAGAATGTGCCAGAAGTCATAATTAGTGGTGCAGTCAAAGACTTTCACCTCTACATACAGGAACAAGCTTGTAAGAAGAACTAATAAAAGACTTTGAAATACAGTACAGAGCTTTAAACATGTTACCAACCAGTCCAAATAACAGTTCAATGCTATTTTTCCATCAGCAAAAAACAGGTTATATCTGCTTTATTCTACAGAAAGCTTTTAATACAAGGTAACTGCTTTAGATTAGTTAATAGTACTCATAGGATGGAGATCAAATATGCCTCCTCTGCAAGTGAAAAACTGGTACATAGTGATGCACACTGTTAATATAATTAAACTCTTGTGACAGCATGATAAAAATCCAACCTCATCAAGACAGCTTTCTTACATTAAAAATAGTTAACATCTGAAATGAAGTCAAAAGTTTTAAGCTTCCCCTTGGCAACTGGCATTACGAATTGAAAAACACCTATCATAAACAAGTTTCTAAAGAAAGTTGCTTTGATTTGGGTTCTGTTCCCACTTCTATACTGTCCATTTCTTTTGTTCCTTCCTATAGTAAACTTCTGATATTGTTTATTTTTACCTGAAGGATGTTGCTCCATTTGCTTTTATTTCAGCTTTTTGAACAGGGGATGCTTGAAGCGACAGAATTTTATTTCCTGGCAAGGTAATTTGTTTCAGAATGGAACCTAAAACAAAACAAAGAACATGCCATGGTAGAAAGCAAAATGCTAAAACAACTGTTTAATCAGTTCATGCTTCTAGCAAAGGCTACTGCAGTCTCAGTAACTACTCAAGTCCATGGAAAACTAGACACTCTAGAATCTTACATTCTACATGTTCTGTATGGCCCAAACCACTACACAGTGTCAGCAAACACCCTCCTCTCAGTGAAAGGTTTCAGTAAAAATTGGCTGTCTGAGACAAACGCATTATGCATCAGCCTGGACCTGTTGAAGGAAAACAATTCTCAAAAGCATCATGGTTTAAAGGAGTTCAGTGCAAGGAGCTTACTCACAGTATTTTTAACAAGTACACATGTTTGACATTCTTGTAACAGCTGCCAGAGGTTGACATGACACTCTCATCAGAGCTCCAAGCAAAGATGTTCAACTCATCACAGCAGCTGGCTGCTCCCGACAGACAACCACCTTCTTATATTCCTACAATCCACCAACAGCCTGCACTTACTTCTATACTTCAGCAGTCTTCTCCCTTCTCCATTAAAAAGGTTTCACTTTACCTGCAGGAAACTGGCTAGTTTGAACAAGTGTATTCAGTGGCATCCTCTGCTGAGATGTCTGTAGGGTCAGTGTTGAGGGTTGTGGGAGTGAAGATACTTGCTTTACAATGGTTCCTGATGGCTGTTGGACTACCTGGAAGTGGAATATACAATATCACAGAGTGAGAAGAGCTAAACATACATAGAAGTAAATAGTATCAACGTATCAATATGTTCATTTAGCTTTAAGCTCTATCTCAGTGAGTTCTAACAGATACTTCACCTTTACTCTCTACTGAAAACCATATTAGACAAGTTTAATTGAGTATTACAAAATCCATTACACTAAGAGGCTTTTTTCTATTTAAATAGTCCTGCTTAACAAAACAGTTGAATATTGAGTCTGTGCACCAATAAGTTCAAAAGGGTAGGTATCACATGCACCTAGTTAAAAAGAGAGAACACCAAAACAGAAGTCAAACAAGAAACCCTTTTCCTGTCAGGAAAGTATACATTGTAAAGTTACTAAGGCACTTTTAGAGCTGCAACATCAATTGTAAATTCAGATGCTGTGCTTCAAAGGGTCAAGCAAAAGTAAACTGAACACATCAGTTAGCTGGAACACGAAGTACTAACCAGCAACACCTATAGTGAATACAGCCTCTACACAAAAACATCAGTATGCTGCTGAAGGGTAAAAAGGAAAGGGGATGATAGTTTTGTTTTGTTTAAAGAGGCTCTTGAAAGAAACAAAAGCAGACAGCAGGATGTTGTCACACAGGCCTACAGGCACAGCCCATAAATACTAATTCTTCCTCTTCAGGGGCACATATTAAAATGCAAGAAAGTAACAAAATTCCCCTACCCCTAAAAGCACATTTCTAAGCCTCCTAGCTAGCAGAATGTGGGCTGCAGCTTTTGTTACATCCTTTGGAAAAGTTCTTGATTACAAGTAATAGAAAGATGTGCTTTTGGCAAAACACAAAATTATCAACATCTTCAGATTGAATCCTACTTTTTGTCAGCAAAAGCAAATATAAAGGAAGTTCTGGAATCAAGAAGCCACGTTTTCTCCTCTGCATCTTTTTTTTTCTGACTTCAGAAAGTCTAAAGAGCGCTTGTACAGCAACACTGCACAAGTTTAATTACCAAAATAATTTATTATACTTCAGAAATTAGTCTGTCTCTTTCTGTCATCTAACTTCATATCTGTCAGAAAACATCATCAGGATAAGCATCACTCATTCACAAAAAGAGGCATTTTGTGTATCAAATACTCAAGATACACCCCACCCATGCCCATATTAATAGCATCACGGTTTGGCATAGCAACAGCAAAGTAGAATAACTGAGCTGAAGGTGATGTCTGAGAACCAGAAAAGAAACAGACAGCTCTTGAGAAGAAACCTCAGTTCCAGAAAAGGAAAGAACCATGGGAATATGTACATAGGCAGACTGTGGACAGACCCAAGGTTCACACACACAGCATTTGCTCATGAAGTAATACAGACATGAACATTAGCTGCCATGTGTTTTACCAAAGTGCAGTCAGATCCTTCTGAGAGACCCAGCTTCCATGTGCTAGAAGTTGTAAATAACGTTAACAGCATCATTTAGGTGTTCAGGTAATTACTGAGCCACCAACCGACCAGCTTGGACGAACTACTCGCAAGGCTCTGCCAGCACCCACGCTGACACGCACCAAGAGATCCTCCCTACCACCAGTGAGAATGATGCTTCATCTTCAGCATTGAAACACTGAAACAGCACAGGAGGAAACAGCAGCATTCAAGATTAAAGTACAGCAGACAAAAGAACAGAGACTGGCAATGTTAAAACAACAGTCTAGGTGGAGGCTGGGAAATAAGCCAAGTAACCGAGGAGACTAGATCAACAAGACACAGAAAGGATGTATTGGCAGTAAAGCTAATTTTCTGTTTGCCATTCTAGCTGCTAGACTAACAGAAACTGGAAGTCCTTAGGAGTTGCTACAGGCAGGGCAACAATGCTAGAAATTTCAACAAGGATCTAAAGCCAGAAAGAAGTATTACAAAAGTAGGTAATACCTGTGAGAAAGAGTTATTGTGTCTTTTCTTCCAGTTAGCAGCAAGAAGTAATAAAGGAAAAGGACTGTTCCTTTGTGCCCCATTAAGGAGGTTGAGAGCGCCATCAGAATAAAAGCACCAACACTCTTAAGTAAAACAAAATTACAATGCAACATCCACACAACAACATAAGAGTCAGCTGCCTGAGAGAGACTTTGATTAGCCTTACTTGCATCTGTTCTACATTCATAAAGCAAAATTCAGAGAGCAGCAGAGGAATGCTGAGGTATCATCACACGCCTCAAGAAGGACTGCTTCAGGAGGGAAGCCTCACCAGTGAATGCAAAAGCATACATCCAGGACAAAAATCTCTTGAAAGATAACAGAGACTCTATTCAAGAAAGCTCAGCTCTGAAGGGACTGGACAACCAACTCACTAAGAACAAGTACCTGGGACAGCACAAGCACTTCACTTCTTGCTTCAACAGTTAGCAATGTTCAGGGAGTGCGTCTCACTGGTAATTGTGGGGACTACACCATGAAACTCTTGCTCTTTAAGCTTATCACGAAGTTGTAGCCTCACAGCAACTTTCCTGCCATTGGATGCCAGCAGCTGGTAATGTAGATTTTCATTTATTGCACTTTAACAAATACGGCAGCAAGACAAGCTTTATTTCCAAGATGAAACTTCTTTGTGAGCCAATGTCCTTAAATGAGGCTGTATAAAAAAAAGTCATCAGGAGGGAACCCTTCTAAGAGCGCAACTCTCACAGAACAGGCGTGCAATCAATCCCAACAGCATTCCCAAAGAACAGGTCCCTCTGTATCCACCATACAAACCTAGAGTTTTGATAATCACACTACAGAAATCAAAGTTACATGGTGAATCACTCTGGTCACAATTTTGATATTAAAATACTGCAGTACTGCATCCTTAAGCACCACCAACATTACGACAGGGCTGGCACATAAAAGTTCATTTCACATTCATCAAGCACAAGAGTCCTAAATTAGAAATGGGCATGTAGAGGGAGTGCATGGCATCAGACAACCCTGCGGGCTGGAAAGGCAAAGAAATTGCTGGCAGCATTATACGGACAGATTTGCGCAGCTGGCATGTGCTTGCTTTCAGCTGCCAGCAGGACCCTTCTATTAGGGAGGGGAGGTCCAGATTCATTTTCTTGTGGGAGGAAACAGATCCTCTGTCCTTTCAAGGAAAGGCATCAGGGAAGCCCAAGAAGATGCAGCCACTTCTACTATCTTGCTCTTAGTGCTAACATGTTGTCTGAACAAACACCAAGCTCCTGATAAGGCTAAGCTGCAAAGTAGTCAACTCAGCCTTTCTACAGCAAGTATTTTAATCACTGTGCCTGGGATCTACCCAAATGAGGATAAAAACATGTTTTATATGCAAGTCAATGTTTGCAAGGCACAGTGAAGAAAAAGAATTGCAACAGGCTGCCACAATGCAGCAGTGGAGGAAGGAGGAGTAATTTCTTGAGTTCATCAATATCATACTCAAGAAGTGTTCTGACTCCCCAGTGTTAAGCTTCCTCATCTATTTGTACAGATGGTCAACCTTTCCCCTGGATTACATGGCTTACTGTGTAGCCAACAAACTGCTCTCCAGCCTTTGTACAACCTAAGAAGCCTCCATTTTCTTCTGGCTGGAATTTCAAATTGAATCCTCAAAGACAGTAAGGGTATCAACTCTTTTTCCAATTTGGCTTTATCTATTACTACTGAAGGCTATCAGTGCATATGCTTATAACTGGTTTTGGTGGGTTTTATTTGTTTGGTTTTAAAACAAACACTCATAAAAAGGACCCCTCATGTCCTCCAAGATGTGCTGTTCCTTTTAAGCAAGCCTGGAAAGGTGAAAAGCTGGTAGCATAAGCCCTTTATTTAGAATCCAGGATTCTTGCATTACATCCATCACCATAACTATATCCCAGCTGAAACCAGTACACTTATGTACTTTGAAAGGAAGAAAACTAAAAAAGCAAAACATTTAAGGGGTCTGCATACTGTTAAATTAAGTATACGCAATGAATTACATAGGAAATTCACACACTAAATGTCCTACTATACGTGTGAAAACTAAACCTGGCTTCACAGCAAGTCTAATGTTTTCCCTTCCTTTTAAGGAAGAAATCTTTACAAGGAAGTCCTATTCAAGAACTGGAATTCTTTAACTGCAAAAGGGAGACTGTTGCCTCAAAACACTTGGGAACATTACTTACAGGTAAGCCAGTTAAACGGCATACTACTTGGTATCTCAAACACCCATAAACCAACCTCATGTATTTCACAACATCGGTCTTTTGAGTATACCTGCAATCCACAGTTTGCTCGTATTTAATATTAACAGTAGCAACAGGTTAACCTGTGCTGAGACAAAAAAGTTAACACATTGCTTTTGAGGGTATTGTTTTAATAAGACATTTATTTCTCCTCAAATCTGTTAGCTAATGAGGCTTAATAGAAAAAAACTCACTTTTGGATGACTTCATAATTAACATGTCTTAGTAAATATGGAGGTCAGAACTCTGCTCTGAAAAGCTCGTTTAGCTAGTTTGTGCATTTCAGTTGACATATAACTAAACATCATCAAGTCACTTGTGCTTGCAAAGTATCCAGGGTAGGAACTGGTAGAGAGACTGGAATCCCTGGTGGCTAGCTGAGGCAGAACCCTAACAGGGCGTCTAATAGTAATTAACGCAAGCATCCCATGAGCCGTTTCTGTTTCCAACACTAGCACTTCATCCCTTTTCTTTCAGATGCCAACTTATCCTGGCTGCACACACAGCAGGGGTCAGAACCCATATTCCCTCATGTCTCCAGCTCTGTGTTTGGTCTGGTGGAATGGTGGTCAGCCTGTCTTGCAAGAGACCAAGTATACAGTTTGGCTTTCACCTTTTCAGCAAGGGCTCAGTATCCCTAAAGTATGACAAACATAACTGATTAACTTATGACAGACTAGCTTCTGGTTAGCTCATGGCAGACTGATTTTGTAAGTTAAGGAAAAAAAGAACAGCTAAGAACCAAATTGGTATCCTCTTTACAAAATGGTAGGAGTAGAAGTAAAGAAGCCTGGTTATGAAGACACAGAGAAACTCATCTTACCAACTGTTTCACTTTAACCACTTGCTGAGCACCCACTGACTGCACAGCAACGGAGTTCGGCTGTGAGAGTTTGATAGTGATAGGGGTTCCAGTGACTGATTTCAGATGCTGGAGAGGGGATGTTGCCGAAGACGCCACTGTAGAGACCAGCACTGGCTTTGGAGACTGGAGAGTGGACGTTGGTACCGCAGAGGTGAAGACTGGCTTGACAGTTTGGATAGCAGTCAGCCCTGACGTTGCTGTCGTGGTGGTGAGGACTGAAGCTGCAGGCCGAAAAGATGTCGTCACCACTGCAGAGGAAGGAACAGACTTCGCGGTCTGCAAAGGTGCCGTTGCTGATGCACTGACAAGGACCGGTTTTATAACTGGAGAGGCTGCGACTGTTACAGAAGCAGATACTGGTTTTATAACTGGAAGAGAAGTTGTTGCTACAGCTGAGGTTACCACCCCTCTCAAAGCAGCTGGTGCTGCAGAGACACAAGTCAAAACAGCTTCTGGGGTTGGAGCTGGCTGCTGCATACACTGCTGGATAAAACTCTGAGCATTGGGCATTAGCTGCCGTAAAGCAAACATGCTTTTCTAGAAGAAAAAACAAAAAAACACTGGATGTAACAGCAGCAGAATTTTCCACAGTACTGATACATTAGCAACTAAATCCTCATATTCTAATTTAATTTTTCATGAGACAACGAATTGCTTACTCCAAACAAGTTTTGCTACAATTCAGGGACCCCTCAACTTGATGATGCTACTCCTCAGTGAAGACCACAAGAATCACCAATGCCGGCTGAACAAAGGTCAACAGTCACAATGGCTTCACTGTACATAGCAGACCCCATCTATAGGAAAGTCACCCATAACCTGGCTCTCTTGTCTAGATTTTTCAATTTGGAATTCATGTTTCATAGTAAGGCCATTCTAACTGCTTTCCTAACTCAAAAAAAATTGTTTTGCCAAACAAACCTGCTATATTGTAACAGCTGTGTTTATTCCACCAAGCCCGTCCGACAAAGAACTACAAACTATCCACCAAAGTCACAACCAACCTCTGAAGACAGGAGCACTTCTGTACCAATACAGCTGTATCTACACTAGGGGGGGATACCACTTTAATAATGTCTGCATTGCTGCAGCAGCAGCATAACTTAAGCTAGATAGTTCTTTGCAACAGGAGAACATCAGTAAAGGTATATGGCAACTTCTCATTTTTACTACAGCTGTGTTTGAGAAGGTTAATGGACAGAATAATCTTCAAGCCCTCTAAAAAGTTTTCTCCTTGACTATGTACAATCTGTTACGGCTCAGAACCAGGGGAAATCAGTTCTGCAACTACCTGTATATTGTCACAACCCCCGTTTTTTTTTATATCCTGTCAGCTTTGAAGTTTGTAAAAGTCTGTAGCATAGTGCTTTTGCTCTGGGCTTCATACAAAAGGAATGTGTCTCACACGCTAATATACAAGTGAATAAATTGTTTGCACACCTGCACCTTCTGCAGCATGCCTACATTTAACATTCACTTCCTTTTCTTTTGAAAGGCTGCTTGGCATTCTGCATGCTCCTAATGCAATTTGTTTACCAAAAGCATCCATCAGAGATTTGAAAAATCAAGCAGGCTTCACAGCCAAAGTCACTGTACTTTTCCACCTATTGGAACAGACAAAACAAAATGTGCACCAATTTCATCAAACCCTGCAGCTCAAAGATAAGAGAACTCTAGAGAGTCCTCCCTAAAATTCCACTTCACTAGCTAAAAGTAAATTGGCAACAAGCTGTACCACATTTCTTTCCAGACTCAAACTGCAAGTGTTTCCCCCACAACAAGGCCAGCAGGGATCCTTGTAGCACTTTAGAGAAGTGCTCCTGAAGTCAGCTTCCATTTGGCACTCAGTCCTGTCATAGCTGCTCAGAGTTACAGACCAGACGCAACTCGTGTGTATCAACCTTAAGGTATTTCACATAAAACAATCAGAGTGTAAAATGTTTTAAAAGATAGGTAACACTAAAAAGTCAGCTAACGTTGACCACAATGATATTTAAATGTATCTGAAATCCCAGTCTTCCTTTGTTAACGTAAGTGTACAGCAGTGAGAGAGCATCTTGTCAAGGATTATGGGGTACGGATACTGCCCAAAACAGAAAAGTCTGGACGATGCCAGTACCTGGCAGCATGTCGCCATGGCTCTACTGTGATGGGTCAGGGACTGATCCACACTGATAAACCCAACTTAACTCCTGCGAAACTACTTAGAGGTCTGTGCCCCGAGCGTAGCAGCTCTCCACGTTGTGGGATGGCTTATTAGCTCAGGCTGAGCAATTCTGTAAGTGCATGAGGACAGCACTGTGCCTGAGCTAAAAAACCCTTGGGGGACCCCAAGGAAGCATTTGCAAGTGTAGTGCAGCCACCTCTCCACTCCTCTACAGGGCTCACCAGCCCCACACAAGGTCTAGCTGCGCCAGATTCAAGCTGGGTCTGTGCAGAGCTTCTGAGGTCCAACTGCACTGTTTTGGGAACACAGCAACATCTAAGCAGGCCCCATGAAAGCACAGTCAGCCCATGTTCAGGGGCTTTCATCAGCCAGGGCCCCTGCAGGAAGCAGCTATGCCACTTCTGAAGACAAACTTGCCCTGGTAGTCGGTAGGGCTCTGCTAAGACTCAACACAGCTCAAAGGAAACCACTGCCAGTCACACTGACCCTGCAGTCACAGCCTGGTTCTTCTGCAGCCACACATGCACTGGGTGCAGGAAAGCCCAGACTCTAAGCTGTTCGTTCTTCTAGATTTTGCATGGGCATTTAAGAAGCCTCCAGGAAATCAAACAGAGAATAAGTAAGTGACCAAAATTTTCCATCAAGCCTCACAGAAATTACTGTAGTCTTCCAAGACTCATGGCAAACTTGCTAGCAAAGCATTTCAAGATTGACACTCTAAGAAAAATACTCATTCCATGCTTGAACAGACTAACACCAGCCATTTAAAGTAACATCAATATACCAAATGCATTCTTACATGTGCTGTCAAATACTAAAGAAAAGGACAAGGCTCAGAAAAAACTTTATCTCAGATTCACCACTTAATTATTCTTCTTCAATTCTTCCTCACGCCTATAAGTAATGTCAAGGAAAAGTATCTATGTATCAAGCCTACGAATACTGCATATATTGCAATTAAATAAGTGTAACCAAGTTTTACATGTTTCCACTGGGATTTAATCCTTGCTGTGGAACAAACATGTTAATTTTTATTTCATTACTACCATTCTACCATATGATTGGAAGTGTTAAGACAGAACTTTTAATTTACATGATTATTTGCTTGAATGGAAGTAAGAGTTGTCCTGGGTTACTTTTCCTAAGCTACAGTAGCCCTGTCAGACCCCTTCTGGAGAAACAGGTGGCATTTTCTTCTGCCTCCAGTTAAACACAAACCAGCAGGCATATGAACAGCTTTGTGTAGATACTCTGAGATTAAATACAGCATACACTGTACACTGCCACTGTTGTCAGCCTTGTGTATTAGAACTCAGAATAGCTAGTTTTGACGAGAAAGTAAGAGGTCATCTTGGTATAGTTGCTCTACTGGATATATACCAGTTCAAAAACATTAGTCTCTGATAATGACTTCGAGGGTAATTACTCTCCAATTAAAGAACACAGCATAAATCACTCCTCTGAAATCCTCCGTCCCTCCAAAAATTGTCTTTCCAAGAGTAGTAGTCACAGAGGGCCAGGTTAATTACCATTTCCTCAAGTAACCTGAGTAAACACCTATTTGAATGCTCTCTCTTGATTTTCTTTTTTTGTCCTCCTCCCTCCTCCCAGTAACTATTATATATCCACAGACACTTACCTTGAGAAAAGGAACTAAATATGGCTGTGGTGATGACTTGAGCTCCATGTATAACTTTTTTGTAAATTCTTCTGGTTCAATTTTTGCTTCCTAAGAGGAAAGCATAATTACAATGGTAAGTTATAACTATGAATCTACCATATTTTTCCTCAGATGTATCAAAAATTCATGAAAATTTAAATGATCATTAAATTGTTCAATTTCAGTACTCAATTGCTTTTCTCCTCCTGTATTTTTAAACAAAACGTTTTAGGACAGAATGATGTTGTAATTTAAATATACTATTATCAAATTAAGTTACTTTCTTCAACTATAAGCAGTTAACACAGTGAACTGACAGAAACAAGTTTGTAAGTAGTACTGATCCATTTGAGTACCTTGCTGTTACGCAGAGATATTTAAAATCTACTTTGAGTACTTTTTTCTTTAAAGGTAATTTATCTGCACAAAGAACAATTTAAAGAAACCAGGGTCAAAAGACAACTCGGTAGGTTTTGTAAGACAATTCTAGTCTAATGCATACCTAGCATAATAAAGCAGAACACTTAACACTGTTTTTCAAACGCAGGAGAAACTGAACATTAGAACATCACTTCTGCATGCCACTATAGTAACAGTCTTCTGGCCTGTAGAGTCTCCTTTCTTAATGCTTTCCACTCTTCCCCCAGCACAAACACCTGACTCAAGGGCTCAGGAGCGTTAGGAAGCTGCAGCAGACTTCTGAGGCCCTCTGCTTACTACTTCAGTGCCACTATGATAGGGCTAAGGTGATGAGTAGCCCCAGACACTGCTGCCCTTTCTCACCCTCCCATGCAAGACCCGGCCACAAAGTCACCAAGAACATTAAGCCCTCCAAAAAGGTACAGACATACAAGAAAGAGAAGCCAGGGCCAATCTCTGTCTCTACAGAGAAATTACTCCTTTCAGCCATATTCTCATTCAGAACAACCATCCCAAGGAGTTACACTACCAGAGCAGGAGTTTTAAGGACTGCATATTCACAGACAGAACTTGCAGCAGCTCTCTTACCTAGTCATTTGATCTGCTGCCTGTTAGGTCTCACTGAGCTGTGGATGCAGATCACCAAGGTTGCACTGATACAGATGCAATGACCTGGTACACAACATCTCAGTGCATACATGGCTTTTGACACCCACTTCACAAGATGCTGCCTTAACAACCATTTTTTTCACAGCTGCCATTTCCCTTATACATACGAAACATTAATTCATTTCACATTCAAATCATATACACCTACTGAATGGCAGAAGAACAGCATTTTTTAAAGTACTACAAAAAGCAAACAAATGCACAATTAATGATGTATTAATGTCTGGTAACAACTGTGCTTAAGAATAAAGTACTGTAAGCACAATAAGGAACAATTGTATTATTTTCCTACAAAAGAAGGAGTCCAGCAGGCACACACAGGCAAAGGGCTCAAAATTTTGCAAGGCTGCATCTTCAAACAGTCTGCTCTCTGAAATTACACCTCTTGTCTACACCATACTTTTCTAGTCTGAAAAGCCCTTTGGTACCACTAGCAAAGCCATCCCTCTCCACCAGCCCACAGCCTTCTGCTATGGTAGAACAACAGAACAGCAGCTGCGGTCAAATGCCAAGACAAGAAGTGGCAGGAGAAATTGTTACCAAGAAAACCCAGCTGTGCTGGGGTGCAGCAAAAAGCAGCATAAGGAAGCCACGTGCAAGGAGAGAGACAGGTTGGCAGCCACCAAGTTATTTTCTCCATCTCACTGTCTAAAGACATAGGTAATGTCATACTTGTTCCACAGGAGTTTCATTATCAACACGTAAGTCAGTTCTGTCTTGGAATAAAGTAGTATGCAAATAAGTAATAATAATAAAATAACTAGTATGGACTTAGCAGTGCACTACAATCTCCACAGTAGGACTTTTGCCATTGAAGACTCAATACTATACTACCATGATAAAATAAAAAAAGCAGCTTAGACCCAGAAGCTGTGTTAACACTATCAACTCTTTCTGCTGTCAGTTACCTGCATGCATAAAATGAAACAGGAAGGGGTGGGCAATACAACACGTATTTAAACACAGTTAAATTAAGAGTTATACTGTAAGACTTAAAGGGTCAGATGTACTCAGCTGCAAGTCAAACTCTCCAGCTGTTTACAAAAAACTAAAAGGAAAATAAAAAAGACAAGGAACAAAGCTATGATGAAGTCGACGTCAAAACAGTAACACAAATGATGCAGACTTTCAAACTTTCAGACTTCGTTAAAAACAATAAATAAATAAATAGTCTCACCAGTAGATTCTGAACCAGATTCTTCACATTCTGCCCTGTCTCAGGGGCTTGAGGTCCACTAGATGCCAGTTTTATTAATGTAGCAAGAAAATTCTTGCATTTCTTCACATTCTCTAGCATCTCCTAGTGTGGAAATAAAGAGAAGACTGTAAGATGTTGCACTGGCTCTCCAACCTCTGATGAATATAGAGAATGTTAATTAAAAACTTTTTTTTTCCCTTACTGCAGAAGCGCTGGTCTGTGCTACTGTTGTGCCCTCTGCTTTCACAGAGACTGCCTTTTGGGAGATAGCTTGTGCAGGTGGTCCTGTAACTGGAAGTTTTACAGGTGTTCCAGTACTCGAAGGCTTTACAGCAGTAACTGTAGTAACGCTAGCTGTTGCAGCTGCTGTCTGGAAAGAAAAATTAACACTTCTCAACCAAAGACTAACGTGATGAACATACTGTATTGTGCTAGTGTAGAAGGTAGCACTCTCCCTCCACACTACTATTTCAAACATAAATAAGCAACACTTATCTTTGGTTTTAAAGCTTTGATTCATGTGCTTTGAGAGGCCCTATTTAATACAGGAAGTGACTGAACCCCCACAGCCATAATTTTGTTTTTAAATCAAGAGCAGGGGGAAAAAATGGCAAAGGCTCACCCAGACTGAAGCATCGCCTGCAACTTCAACTGAAGTGAGAAAAGTGAAGTTGCATTGAAGAAACCAATGTATTAACTTTGCCAGGCTCCTGCATTCTAAGACTAATGAATTTTGGACAATGCTAAGCCAGGTGATTCTACTCTGAAGAAAAATATGATCTTTAGTGATTATTTATCTTCCTTTCTTCCCCTGCAGCTTTCTCTCCTAATTGCGATATCCCTTACTCTTCCTACCACACGCACAGAAGGCAAAAGACATCATGTCCACTTTGGAAGGATGCATGTTCCAGCAAAAGCAGCCAGGTGAGCAAATGCACCTAACCAGTTCTTCCTGCTTTTCCTTGCAGCCAGCAATTTGGATCAGTCTTTCTCCTCTTCCCAGACATAAACCCTCACAAAATTCAGTTATGCTGAGATCACTTTTTAAAATCTCATTAGAATTTACCAACAGATTCAGAAGCTCCAGCAACAGGAGTAATGAAGGTTTAGGAAAAAATAGGAACAAAATTGCCTCCCTCCTTTGCAAATCAGGCTAAATAGTAGTTTCCAGAGGAAAATCTACTAAACTGAAGTATTTCTACCTCAGATTTTAAAGAAAAAAAATAATCACACCAACCCACACCCCAAAACCCCAATACAGTTCTTCTGATACAACAGAATACAATGAGTAAAAGATTTTGCCTCTACAACACCTACTACTTTTGATTTCTTAACTTTCTCAACTAAAAAGCCAGACTGAACCCGCAAGTTGCAGAAAAGCAAAAGTTTCAGGTTAGCATTTGAAACCTAAAGTTGAGCGCTGCTTCCCCTCCAATCTTCTCAAGAGAAAGGGAAAGTCTGGTTTTGTAGGTGAAATTCTAGGTTGAGATCTGCACAACACAATTGCTTTCACTGACTCTTAACACATTTAAGCGCCCAGTTTCATGCAACAGTCACAAATTATTACTTGCTAATTGCATTAATGATAAGACAGTAACACAAGTGCCTAACACCCTACCATGGATAAAACAAAAAGCAATCAGAGCACTACAGACATCATGTAGAATATCAAAGGGCACTTAAGTCTTTCAGGATAGGGGAAATTAATGAACAAACACATAAAGTTAAAGCAAAACACTGTCACTTTATTCACTTATTTATAAATTATATTTTTCCTGGGTGGGTGTCCCCCCTCTCCAGGCTGCTGCCAGCTTGACATGAAAGAAGCAGGCAGCTACCAGAAAGCTTTCCAGCTTAGACTCCCACTGTTGGTAACACTTTAATAGCTCTCTGCAGGATCTCTGCCACCACTGCCTCGTCCAAGGATGAGGCTCAACAGCTCTAAGACCACAGGGAGGCAAACTGGGCACGAGAATCCCACAAACAGATGGACGGGAGGAAGACGGAAGGGGACAGAGCACAGATCTGCCAAGCTGCAATGCCCTGGGCATTTGAAAGTTGAAAACATGAGGTTTGCAGGAGCTGATCTCTTGCAAATTCCAGCATGTTTACACATCAAGACCAGAACCACAGTTTATCAACTGAGGGAGGAAACAACAGGAAGTCTGCTGGATCTTTTTCCCAGGAAGATGAGTATATGGGAATTAACTTCTGTCATCTGCCCTCAGCTTTTTTCACTACTGACAATTCTCATTCTCACTTTGAGCAACAGAGAAATAGTCGCCACAAAAAATGGCATTAATTCTGCATATTTTGAAGTCATTTCAAGAGAAGTGCTCTGCATCTAAATAAAAGTGCCCCAGCATGATGCTAATTAGATACTTTGCAGCTTCGTTACCCCATCTGGGAAGAAGGTAAAAGATAAAAATGTGCAGGTATTTTGTCTAACCTCAGAGCTTAAACATTGAGGAATGTCAAAAAACGGAAATGTTTTTGTAGATGAAGAGAATAATCCTAGAGGCAGCAACTAGACAAGAGTTTTGCAGATGGTAGTGTTCCAATTAGTACTTCACACAGGATAGGAGATACACAACCAAGCCAAGGATAATTTCATCTCCAGTGTCCCCCACTTTTTTGTGATGACATCGTGCTTCCACATCAACACTCCTCTCCTGTGACCTCAAAAAATCTCTCACGATTAACATCAGCAAGTTCTTTTTTGGACTGATAAATGAACTGCTGCCAAGGAAATTAGACTCATGGGCTCTCCCCTTCATTTCTCTTCCCTAGACTAAGGCTCCTGCAAACTTATGCACAGATTCCCTTGCCAGCACTCTTCTCTTGTCCATCCCAGGGTGAGGACTGAAGTGGCCCTGTAATGGCAGGATGTATCCAAACTGCATCTATTTACTCTTTATTGTACGAGGGGGCTGTACAGAGGGCTTTGCAATCCTCTACAAAACAGAGCGGTTCCAGGGAAGCCACTCCAAACAAAACAGTGCTATTAATTTTTCCTACAGTCATTATTCCTGCTGTTTAAATCCAGCTCCACGGCTCATTAGAAGTCTTTCAGTTTCTACAACAGAAAAAGATATTGCTTATTCTACTTACTCCATGTCTACCTCTTTAAATACCTCAGAAGAACACAACTAAAATTGGTTACATTAAAACTGAACTAAGAAAGTACAGAAGAACCAAGTCAAAGGCATATATAAGTTAAAAATGGAAAAGTTAATAGCATGATGAATCTCAATGTTTATCCACACAAGAGTGTGAAGATGCAGTCAGATTCATCCATCAGATGACGGATGACCTTCGCCTCTTCTCCCCAGTGCAAGGGTAGTATAGCTGATAACTTGCTTTTATATCCTGAAGATCTCTATGAATAGATCACAAGCACATGGTTTACAAGCTAGTATTCCAAAATAAAACTGGGTAAGGGTTATCCATTACTGTTCTTAGACACAAAGCATATGTTGTTTCCATTCTAAGCAAAATAGAAAATGTATTAAGAGGCATCTGGGTTTTCCCCTCTAGCTCCAGCATTATCCACCTGTAGTGAGAAGGAAAAGAAAAAAGATCAGAGCTGTGAGAGACTTTCAGTTGCTGATAAGAAGTACAGCAGGACGATGAACTTTTAAGTCAGACTTAGTTACCACTGTCAGGAAACATATCCCCTAATAATTTAAACACCCTTAAGGTCGAGAGTATACATCCAGCAAGGTGTTTTTGAATGACTGACCCTGCTCATTTACTGAGTGCTTGTTCAACAGCTATAGCCCTGTCTTCTTCAGGCTCTTGTTCACAAAAGGTATGTACAAGCCAGATTTCTTCCCTATTTCTCCTCTAGATTATGATAAGAAAACTTCAGCTGCAGAAAGAAGTAATTTTCTTTTCACCACACATATTTATCCAGAACTCTGGTCCCCAAGAACAGAGGATGAACTGTATCTGAAATTCTCATACTCTTCAGGTAGCAAGAGCTTCTTCAGAAGAGTCCTACAACATTTTTCTCTGGAAAAACAGAAATAAGACCTAGGAAATGAGACTGTCTATTGACAGTCATATTTGTGGAATCTGTCTACCAAACTCAGTTAGAGAACAGAGGTCTTCAGTTATGACCTTCCTTCAGATTTTAATAAGGGGATAAAAAAAAAAAAACCTACACGAAAAACAGCTTGACTGGTGCAGACAGCTCATTTTCCCCTCAACATCATCTTAGGTATACTTTTTTCCCCCTAAGGAATCAGGGAATCCCAACAGAGAGCATTAGGAATTCTCCATTTCCCAGAAAGGCTTCAGCCTGAAGGAGCATTGTCACAGGGTACAAAAGCACTGGAAATGGCTCTCTGAACTATTTATTTTATCCATTGTTCATGTGTTTTCTACTGCAGTGAGATAAGATGATCTGACATACACTGGCAGAAGCATAATTAAATTATGCATTCAAAAAAGACATTCAGGAAATAATTTATTGTGAGGACAGAAGTTATCAAGATTACTGAAAAATGATTAGAGTAAGAAATAACAGGAATGCATCTGTATCTTCTTGAGCTCTCTCTTTCACTTATTCCACCACATTATAAAGCTTGCCACCTACCTGTATTACAGCAAGTGGCTGAACAGTAGAAGCCACAGCATTTGTTGTTTGAGATAATGTTTTCACAGAAGTAGCTGCTACTTTCTTTAGTAACTGGGTAGCAGAGCTCTTAAAAATAATTAAGAAAAAAATAATTATACATGTGAAGAGAACAGGTGTCAGACAAATCAGTGACAACACAGACGCTGAAGTTAGTACCTGCTCTTGTTTGATAAAAACCAAGACACCCACTCCTACAGTAACAACAGGTGTCACTCACATGGTCCATATAGTTTAATCACTTTCAACAAAGCTATTTGTCTACCAGTTTAATACTCAAGAACTGATGCAGAGGCATTTAGACACAATGCCCAATCAGAATAAAAAAGTTAAAGGATGAGCATGTTGGCAAGAAATATGCAGTCACATTTTTGTACCCACTCTTACATGCTGACCACATTAGAAGAGGTGAAAGCAAATAGCCATCAGAGCTCAGGGAAGCAGGAACATCCTGGGGACATGGAGAAGGTCCTCAGCTCCACTCAGCCTTACAGAAGTATCCAACAAGAGGACTGCAGGGCTGCAGTTATTAACAGTAAGCATTCATGCAGGTTTTTTTTCATTTGGGGTTGTGTGGGGTTTATTTTTGTTTTGGTGGTCTGGGTTTTTTTTGGGTGGACAGGAGGGGAGAAAGTGGTGGGTTTTTTTTCTTAAAACCCTTTACATTGTCATCATTATCAGTTAGGAACGCCTTAATTTGAACTATACCATATGTAATGGCCAGCAGGATTTTTTTTGAACTAAGAAAGCAAAGTACATGGTGATGCTTATGTGCAAAACCAAACACTATCATGCTGCTCAGAAAGAGTTCAAATGCTTATTTAGCCCTCCCTAACTTCTTTGCAAACCCTGTTGTAACTACATAACATACAGCTACATCAAATTAAAGCTATAAGAGGGGTTACCTGTACAGCACATATTCTGATTGCAGGTGTGGTGGTCGGTACAGATGGTCTCACGTTTGTGTTATTTTGTGGCTGATTCTGTGCTTGTGCTATTGCTTGTTGAGATACTAGCATTAGCTGGCCACTACTGCTTCTGATAAGAACTGTTCCTGTTGGAGAAAAACATCCAGACTGTTAAAAATTAAGCAGTATTATGGCTTTCCTATGCTTCTGTGAAAGAAATAACTAGACCACACTGATAAGGCAATGTAATATTTAGTTTCTTACTCCAAGGAACAGCTGCCAAGAAATGTAAGAGCTAAGCATACATCAGATTTATTCTGCATTTTATGACAGAAAACAATTCTTAAGTCAAGAGAAAAACTTAACTATACAGCCACATCAAAACACTATATGCATACAAGATGCAAAGTGCATCATCTGAGTCAAAAAGATATTCTGGACATTAAAAAGACAGACACACCCCACACACTCGGCAATTACTTTAACAGTAACTCCTTTAAGCTGTTCTTCAACCTGCAAAATTCATCACCACTATCATACTTGGCTGCCTCTACACACTTTTACTTTCTGAACATCTAGGCACATACTTGGTGAAGATACAGTTTAGAGAAAACCTGCAATGGGAACAGAAGCCTGATTAATACCAGTTCACCTGCCTATATCAAGACAACCCCCATCAGTTAGAGGGCAGTGGAATCCAGTTAAAGCCAAGCCCACATTTGAAGCTATCCCTCTGACAAGGGTCTGTCCAGAAGCATTAAAATGTATGTTTTTAATCAAAGCAGCTTACAACCAAATAGGGACATTCCAATAGGAAAGAGAAAAAAAAAAAAAAAAGGGGGTGGGGGGGAGAAGAGGGGCAAGAGACTCTTCTGCCTTGTTTCCTTCCTTATTTTTTCCTTTCAAACATATAGCAATGTCACTCCATCATGATTTAACTCTTGCCACCTTTCCCATCCCCCATCAGCTATAATGATAAACAATCAAACAGTTAAACAATGAACATTTCTACTAAAGCTTTCAAGTGAAAACCACCTTAAGGAGAATCAGTCAGATGCCACAACACAGTTGCCTGCATTTGGAAACCATTCAGCTACCCATGCCTCCTCCTCCCCTAAGGGCTTGTGGAAAATTCAGAGTTTCATCAGGATCACAAACACAAAATGCCAGCTGGATCCCCGGTCTGAACGGCTTCAGATCCTTCAAGGGAGCAGCTACATTGCATCCTACACCTTTGCTGATGCCTCACATCTCCTTTACCTTCAACAGCTGCTGCTGCAGAGTCCACCACTAAAACCACTATCCTCTAACACCTCACTTAGAGGCTTTATTAAACTTTCTTACGAGTTATCCAGCATCTAAAAAATAAAAACCAAACCAGATCTTCTATGCACACTCACGATCTTGCCTAGTGTAAAACAAGGCTGCATGAATGAAAGTCATTTTAACACGTGGTTAGTCTGGAAGCTGTCAAAACATTCTGTACAATACAGACTATAACACTGCTTCTGTCTAAGTTTAAATGAATGCAACAGGAAAAGCCACAAGCTCTGCAAGTTGGGTTCTGTTTAAAAAGAAAAAAGATCAAGCTATAACCACATGCTTAGAAACAGCTTTTCATCCTCCACATCTAAAAACATAAGAGAAGATATTGCAAGACAACACAAAATATGATATAAAACTCTAACATCAACATATTGCCATTTACATAGCACACACAAACTGGAACTGCAAGAATAGCATCTAGACATTCCTTCCTTTCTCAAGCAGCCTTTACTAGATGAGGCAGATGCACAAGACAGTTGCACACGCAGAAAAATCCTGTTACTCCATCTGACAACTCAGCTTTCTCCTCCTCCAATTAAGTCTTGACTATAACTATACTCAGGTACAGATGGATCTTTTAATTTAATAAATGAATAGCTGTAATCACAGAAAACAGATCAGATTTCTAATTCTCTTTTCATGCTATCTTATTAAGACAGCGATTTGTGGCATAGAACTCATCATCAGGCAGAAAAAGGGCAGATTTTCCTTGTTCACATTACACGCTCATGCAGATTCTAAGAGAAGAGAGCTGACATTACCACACATTTTGATAGCAACAGCTTTTCTCTGCAGGTCCACATTCAGGATGGCAGAATATTGCTACTGAAGGTTTAAGGCTCTTCTTTCCTAAGCTTGCTTAAAAGTGTCGTTGCTAGCTCTACTCCTTGAGAGGGCACATATAAGTTTATCATTTAATTCCCTTAGAGATTTGGAATGCATTAAGTGGTTTGCTTTCATGTTTCTGGCTATTTTGTCACTACTCATTAAATTCGGTTTTTAAGCCAAACTGTCAAAAGCACAACTGCACAATTTCTACTTCTCTGAGTCATACTGCATACCAGAAACAGCATCATTGCCAGTCAACTCAGTTATAAGGGTTGGAGCTTTTTTCCTGCTCTTGGTTGAAACTCTTCTGAAGTTTCAGGTAACATTTGCCTGAGATAGCGACCCTGCCTGAAGAGTATCCCATCCTCCAGTTACTTGAATGGGGGAGAGTTTCCTTGACAAAATTGACTCAAGGGCAATACAGCTAAGCAAGCTTATACAAATACAATACAATTCATATGCAAATTCATGAACATCTCAAAAACAAAAATAAACTAAAACAATCACTAAAATATTAACAAGTCCCAGCAGTCCCCTTACATTTGACCACCACCAACAGCACTATACCCTGAAATACAAATCAACTTTCCTCCTAGTAACAGGATTAGTCAATGTAAGGACATCCATATTTCATCAGAACTTTAATAACTTTAAAATACTTTAAAACTTTAATAACTGTAAAATAACTTCAGGCTTATTCTTGGTGTGAGCATCCACAGAAGTTATCTAAGGTCACTTCAGTGGTTATAGCCTTGATTGGAACATATAACTGAGATGGCACCTGTGTACTTCCATTAAGTTATGGTAAGAACCTGTTCCACTTGGAACAAACATTAATTTCCCCATATCTGTTCCATTTGGCAGTGTCCTGGGTTCAGCTTAAACCATCACAGGCAGAATTTTTAATATGGTGGTAGCCTTTTCATGTCAGTATCTCTTCTGACAGCTAGCAAAATTAGAACTCCCCAAATCAACAAACCCAGTATCACAGTAATATACTAACTGGCTTTTGTAAGCTTAATACTGTAAATTCCTGACGCTAGCATGAATAAAGATGAAAACAAATTTGAAATGGCTGTCATAGCTACAGATTTGTACAGTGAAGAGCCACAAGACATCACTGCAAGCATGAAACACCAATCTGGACAGTTACAACCTAATGTCATGAAGCGACAGTAAACTGACACATGGATTGCCTGAAACAGTTTGAAAGCTGTTGAGAATGGCATTTATTTTTTTTACTTCTTGTTGCCATAATTTATGTTACTTTCATGACTTAAAAATACCCCCCCAATCTTTTGATATGCCCTTTCTGCCTTGAAACAAAAGCAACAACCTGATGCTGAAGTCAGTAGTGCAGACTCCCAAGAGGAGACATGGGAGGTGTCTTCTGCCCGAAGAAAAGGATCCATGTTATTCAGACTCAATGTCTGAGGTCTTACACACCACATACATCTGCACAACTTTGAAACAGGGAACAGCAGGTGATGGTAACCTTGAGGTTATCAATAAAAAGGTCACATAAGCAGACTCATGCAGCTACCAAGACACACTACCGTCAGAAGTGAAGATAAGTGCAAGAATCCACATTCTTCACTTAGGGGGGAGGAAGGAAAAGGTAATATTTCTTATCAAGAGCCGTTACATTCACTAGAAAGCAATTTTTGACAAGCTAAAAGTGAAAACAGATCAGGTCTTGCAGTCACTACAACTCCACAGCAAAATGGGGGTTGAGACTGACTTCTGAACAGCTGAAACAATGAAGTTTCAGGTAACACCACTCAGCACAGCATTTAAAACCAGAAAAAACATCTGCAATCTCCGACGAAAATATCAGCACTAACTGTAGTTACTGAACAGCAATGAGGCATCTTCCTAACACCAAAGGTGCCCTCTTTTAGGCAACACTTTCAAGAAAGATGGTTTTACTGAAGTTATTTCAGAGAACAGGAAAGACTTTCTCACCAATTACTCGTTTTGAAAGTAAGGGTAAGGCTACAAGGCTGTTTCCATTGTCTGATCACATACAGAAAATTTAAAGTGACCCATTACCAGCTCGGATGAGTTCTTGCATGTTTTGCTGGAGGACTCTGGTGTCTCACAGATTAACAAACAGCTCTTTTTAAAATGAATTGAGACTTCTGTCTCTGGGTATATTCTGCCTATCCTGCCAAGAAAAAATCCTTTGGGAAGTTATTTCTTTCTCCTGACTGCCAGACAGGACAGTTAAACTAAAAATCAGCTACTTCAGCCCTTTGTTCCCTCCACACCTTTCTTCAACAGCCTTAAGGGGAAGGAACTTACAACCAAACCCCAGCTCAGCTTCCTCCAAAGCTACTCAAGAGCAGCCACGCTATACCTTCTCACCTTAAAAAGGTCTCACTGAGACCTATGCCCTTTCTCACCAGGGACCAGACCTCCTGGAACAGGGGCTCCAGGAACCATGCCTCCAGAAAGAGCACCCAGCATCACTCCTGCAAAGTTCAGCCACAAGCTACAATAGCCTCTTCCTAGGCATGACAACAGTGTGTGCAAAGGAAAACCAGAGGTCTTCTATTAAAATTTCATTTGCTTTTCAAACCCAAGATACCTCCACTATGAATTTTTGCTGTCCCAGTACCACCAATAAGGAAATCCAGCTTTTTCAGAGCTTTGTTAGAATACACTTCAAATTTTCTAAGCTGTAGCTGTGTTTATCATTCAACCCGGAATCAAGAAACAGAGTTTAGAAGGAGGAGCAGCTTCCAGATACCTCTTCATCGTAACTACAGACAGAGAACCAAAAATTCACCAGAGACATGAACAAGATGCTGTGGGATCATGGCAGAGATCTGTTTATGCCACTGAACATAAGGCCACCTGTATGGGCTTCACTGTAGTTCACAGAATGGTGTCAAGGAAACCACACTATTGTTAATGTAAACTGTGCTGCCAACCAAAGCTCAGCACTGAACACCAAGGTATGCTAAAAGCATCCCGCACATAAAGACAACTTTCACCACATAGGAGAAGCCTGAGGCTGTTTCTGAAGGGGAACATCCAGAAGGAATCTCCTGAGATGTGCCAGCCAGCAGGTGTGCTCCAGTGGAGATACACCACATGCTGTTACACATGAAGCTGAAGTTGTCAAGTTAAGCCACAATTTCAATTACACAGTTTCCAACAAAACTGCTCAACACAACAGCTCTTTGGAACTGCCGGCTGGGGAGCAGCACGAGGAAACAAAAATAAGCCTCTTACTCCTAAAATAAAGTACAAGCAAGAACTAACTACATTAGATACAACCCATTTAAGAGAACACAAGTTACAACAGCCGCTTTCAAAGAAGGATAAAATTTAGCTTATTTCAAAACAAAGGGTGCCTGCATCAGGTATGTAGCCAACATCAGTAACGTTCACTTTAACACCAATTACAAACACAGGGCTAAATGCGACTTTCAGGTCCCAAAACGTTAAGTGAACAGCAAACTATATTTTACAACAGTAATGTTTCAGCGCTCTCTGGTCCTAAACAAATCGCATTCTTTCAATAAACTACTGGAAATAAAGGGATAGCTTTTAAGGCAGTTACAAACTAAGACCAAGCTTTAAGGGGGATGGTTTAACAGGAAACTAAATGGCAAGTAGAAAGAAATATAGGTTTTAAGTTTCTCAGCCCAACTAAAGGCATTCTTGGAAAAAAAAAAATTTTTTTTTTTAAAAAAAAGGCATTTTTCCTTCTTCAACCCCATTTATTGAGCCCCACAGAACACATCACTTAAAGTTACAACAACATATTACAGGACTGAGTAAGACAGACTAAGACTGGACACTATTAGAGACCCAGAGTGTTTAGGCAGTGATCATATCAGGGTGGTGTTTTGTTGTAGACTGACTGCTAAAAGAGGTAGGAAGTGTTTAATGAAATTCTGTGAAAGACACAATAGGCAAGTTTGACACTGAAGTGGCTTAACTTTTACATTACTTGCACAATCCCTCTAACATGCTGGGGCTGTATGTTTCAGATGAAGTATGGACACATCTCAGAAATCCCCCTCTGTGCTCTTTTCCTCTGCTCCAGGGAGGTTTCTGTATGAGCAGGTCTTTGACTATCTAGTGTGTAGACATCACAGTCTCACAAATGAGATGCTCGATTCTGAGTTCCCAGTGAAAGATACCTTGTTTTGCCCAAGATATGTAGTTCACTAATTTCCAGGTCAGGAGAGAAGTTCAAAAGGCATAATCCCAGTGTGTTTTCATGCCACAACAGAACATAGACACCCTAAGTAAAATGCAATACAATGTTATACCCACAAGTTCATTAAAGAAGTTGATTGCATCTTTCCGAACTGCATAAGCACCACATTGCAGATTCTTGTAGACTCTGACTGAAACTTTAAAGGTTGCACCAGTCAGGGACTAGCCCTAAACACAGACATCACTGTCCAGTTGATAGCACTGTTTCACAAGCATTAATGCCTCCCAGATTGCCTGGGTTGCTGTGAGCAGCTATTCAAACCACCACCATGCATCCACAGCTCTGTCACACTGAGTACGAGGGGGACACAGCCCCAGGAAAGTCTCCAGGAACTCCAACCTTTCCCTAGCAAGGTTCTGGGCACCAACTCCTGAGACACCAGTACAGACACAGCCTTGTCAAATACAGGAAGCCAGGAAAGGGATGATGGTATCTCTTCTAGGCAGGATGGAGCAGAGTATGATAACCTATTGTTTCACATAGTCTGGAATAATGGGCACCATGCATCTTTCTGAAGAGCATAAACAACGTCCCCTCTCCCTCCCTTCCTCCAGGAACTAGACATTAAGTGCTAAAAATGCAAAAGTCTGAAGTAAAGTTTCATGCACTGCTTCACTACTAAGTCTTATCCAAGCTGTTGAAGGCTAGCTGTTCACCAATGCATTTTGGTGCCCAGATGAGCATCTCTATTTAACAGACTAGCAATTGGGCCCCCATGGTGCTGACGCCTTTTCACAGAATACAGGCCCATGTTTCAGCTCTCCTTGACTGCATGCACAGTTAGGCTTCATTACTTGAGAATATATTTATAGCCACACAATTTTACAGTTATAGTAGGACTCTTGTGCAAAGATGTAACTGTCCCAGTTGCAAGGTAGCATACCTTTTATTTATAGCAAACAACAGACGTCCATACAAACCATCTAAAGAAAATCTGAACATTGCATTGATTCTTGAAGGGGCTGTAAGTAACTGACAGGTCATAGATGTTTTCTAGGCACAGTTCCAAGATGGCACTACTGTTTCTATTCAAACTCAAAGTATATTTATTACACTCGAATCCCAAGAGGTTTCAGTTTTATTGTGTGTAGGCACATGGGATTCCTGGCCAATAATGCATTCCATAACACAAAGTCTCACTTGATACTGTGAAAACATCTAGCTCTTGTCCTTGGGCCATGTCTTTCAGCAGCTGGGATCATTTCCCATCAGCATTTCCCCACCTCATCTTTGTGGTTTGCAACTTTGCTACTTGAGGCTTGGTTGCTTTCCTACCTAGTAATCAGACAGTTCCAGGATTGCCTACAGATAAGATGATCTGACTTAAAAGTTCCCTGGGACCCAAGTTACCTCATGAAGGATCTTCAAATATTTGCAGAGTTGATGGAAGTGAAACAGTCCCTCAAAAGTCAAAGTGACACTTCCTTACTTTCAAGACAATTCTTACTGCGCTGGAAAAGGCACTGAATCTATACACCACAACCTCTTCTAGTTTGCTGTGTACTCCTAGTATTCTCTGGAGTCAAATTCTTTAAACAGCAAGTTAGATGCTTGGTGCATTGCAGCCATATATATACAGCGCACAGCTCCATAAGGACTAACACCCTGCACTTACCACTTCTAGAAAACTGTGAGCTATTGAGCTGCTACAGAGAAAACTGAAATTTACAGAGTGTTGTAGCATAAAACTTGATCTTAAACCAACAGACACTAAAAACGTAACAGCTGCCTTGTTACAGCTCTAATAAAGGACCACATCAGTCTCCTTTAAATAAGAAGATTAATAAAGATTATTAATAAAGAATAATCAATAAAGATTAATTTTGCAATGGAACACTTGTTTCCTTGGTGTTCACATGAGGACAGCAGACGGCTGAATTTCACTTAATTTCCTCTAGAAACACATGCTCACCTCACTGTTGGATGGATTTTCACTTATTTCAGAGAGACCAAACAAGGGTTTAACACTGAATTTTAACACTGATTACCACCCAGTTCTAAGTGGGATGGAGCAAACAAAAATTCTTACAGAAGACAGCAAAACCTTCATGGAAGCATTAGCTTCTGCCTACACGGATACTGTGGAAACTAGCACCAAAATAATGTGATATTTATCAAGTGGCTAGCATACAAGCCACATATATGAAGGTGGTCTGAATAGACTTACCCCCTCCAGCACACACCATCAGCTGCTCCAAACAGACTGCCAAGTAAGACACCACCAAGCAGTCAGCCGGACCTGGCACAAGGAACTTTGGTTTCCCAGGCAACTCCTAGGAGCAGCCAGTACTAACAAAGCAATCTCCTCTGCATCCACCAAACTGGAAGCATGCACTAGAAGAGGTCTGCAAACACAAGCTATGAAAACCAAGTGTCATCATTACATCTGACCGTTCTTAGTTTACCAGCTCACCCCAGTAAGATAACTGAGATTCATGAGCTCTCCAGCCTTAACAGACCCTAGATTTTCTCATCAGCATCAAGGATATTCCATCTACTGCTATTTTTACTTTGCTTCAGCTGTGACCAGAGACTATCAAGACACTGGTGGAAAGATCAGTTAGTGGACTTTGTTCAAAAGGTGACCCAGATGGCAGAATATGCCTTAATCCTGACAATTTGAATAGCGAACCACTTAGAAACATCTACTGTGATCTCTTCCACTTTGCAATTATACATATTTTTCTTCTGAAGTCATCAGTTTTCAGAGAAGTTAGCTTTCAGATAAGTTAGCTTCAAGCAAAAAGAATTAAGAAAAGAAGTATTTGCCTTCGGGTTTTTGCCTAAGTGGTACAAGCAGTCCTAATAACTCATTGTTGATAGTCTTCAGAAGCTTTGCAACTTTCAGCAACACTCACATACACAACTGTAACATCCATTCCTACCCACTAAGCACAGCACAGATTTCTACCACATGGCATGACAAATACTTGGTTCTAAGACAACTTAAAGAAGTACCTGGCACTGCAAACCACTCAACGTGACAACTCAGCTTACCTACTTTATCAGCATCTCTGGGAAAAGAATGCTGAAATACAATTAGTACTTTTTCCAGCTGTCACTTGTATGTAGATGATGCCATTTTTACTTCTACAAGCTGAAGGGTCCTTTAAATATTGCAAAAGCCACAGGAGTCAGGCTCACATTCTCTCCCTTCTAAGGATTAAAAAAGTCTACTACTCACCAATCTGTAGCTGTAATTTTTTGCAATACACTCCAATTGATTGTAAAATCTGAACAGGATGTAACATTAATTTTGCTAAGCATCATATTTCAGCACTTCACTATTCAGAATGCATCTGGGTTTTGTGAAAATCGTAAATCTAGAAGCTAGCTTTGTACCTTCTGCCAAGATTTAATCTTAATTCCCACAGGGCTGTGCATTTAATGATATGAAGGCATTGTTTTGCTAGACACATTCAGTCCTGAAAGCAAAATCGAGTCCTACAGGGCAGCTGAAATTCCTGCTTTCTTACAGCAGAAGACATTTCCTCACTATTTTTGAAGTTTGACTTAGTTCCTCAAGCCTGACAAAGCTTTGCTGACCCCTCCTCAGAAATAAGTAAATAAAGTTGACTGGTGTCGCCTAATGTGAAAAGTTTGCAAAGAATCTATCTGTACAAACCTGCTAAACAGGGGATGCTATTGGGATATAAAAGGTTGCAACCATGTATTATTTAGCTCCTACTGGTCATCCTACAGAACAAGTATTATGTTCAGACTTCATGATATTATCAACATCCAGAAACTGCAGACTCCCAAGGATTTTCTAGGGGTTCTTTTTGTCATGTTGAAACAAGAAATCTTTAGATAGCCTCCACCTACATACTCAAACATAATACAAATTAAGCAGTATTTTAAAATCAGCACTTCCTCCTATTCCAAAGTTGGAATATGAAAATAACGAATTCCTCATGTGGTTTTACAACCGAGACATAACTACAACACAAAGAGAAGGATGAGGAGTACCGCACTTGAGAGGTACTAGGCCAACTTCAAGAGCAGAAGGCAGCAGCATTCAGATGTTCACCAACCTTTCTGTATCCAGTTAAGAGAAACCTGATGAGATCAGGCTCTGTACCCCTCCATAGCAGCTTTGGGATACCCCCATCAGTCCTCTCCCTCCCACCTGCAGATGTCCGCATGCCAACCACCTGCCCCCTGCCATGCAGCCTTGGCCTCCTGCCATGAGCAGTGGTTCTGCCTCCTGAGCAGTAACCCACTATCAGCCTTGATAAGCTGTAGGCAGTGGAAAACCTGCCAGGGACAAGACAAAACACCCAAAGACAACCGAGCTGCACACAGAAACCAAGGACTTGTACCTGCTGCCATCCCCCTCCAAGTCAGGTGCAAGGGAAACTATACAGCAGCCATGCCTTGCAGCAGCTTACTAGTGCAAATGAAGGCAGAAGCAGAGCAACTTCTCTTTGTTGACCCCAAACCTGCTCAGGCCCATTGGTGTTAGCAATAACAGAAAGCATAAAACAGAAATACACACATCAGAGGCAGCTGATGCTACAGGGAAGAATGCTGGCAGCTGCTGTCATAGCCCTGACAGCAGCAGCAGTGGGATCAGGTATGCTTTTTGAAGAGCTTCCTGGCGTAAGCAGATCCTAAGGTACACAATGGTGGATCCCTAACATCCAGTCGAGTCCTTTGTTGCTTTATTCCTTCACAAGACAAGCAGATAGATCTGCTAATTGTTCTCTGAATGCCTGCCTGGACATTCCAGGGCCAGGGACAGAATGAAAGCTACAAGAACAGAGACAGAAGTGACAAAAAAACTAAGTCAAGAAAAGTAAAGAAGAACTCAAGGAACAACATTTTCTGTGTTATTTTTATGCTCTTGCTCTACCTTCCATGTCTCCAAAGCGGTGCAGGGCCCAAAGACATCAAGGTGAGATAAAGACTTTTGTCATGGCCCATGGAAAACTTGTCACTCCTTCCCCTTCCCAAGCCTTTAACTTTTTCTTCCCGTTTACAGCACAGCCAAACCATTTTTGCTCCCAACATTAAGCTCAAGTTAACCAAGGACCCAATTTGTTAAGCAGATGGTCCATGACACAAGACATCAGCAGTTTTGCAAACATCAGCACAGACCACACAAACAGCAGAACTCAAGACTGAGGCAGTACCACACTGGCCATGCCGATCTGCTCACTGCCAGCACCACACACTGCTACAGGCCCTCTGAAATGCTGCTGTCGTGTTCTTGCCAACAAAAAGGGCAACTGAGAAAGGGTTCCCTCAGTAGATCATACAAATTCCCTCCATTTAGGAAGATACAGCCCAACCATTCAGTTTATGAGCTGACAGCATGCCAGGTGAAAGTACCACAACCAAACCTTCAAAGCACAATTTGTCCCTGTATATAAGGGTATGGGCCCCTGCTGGAGCTCTGCTGAGTGCCTCTGGTGGTGGCCAGACATGAGCCAGGGTTGGACTTAACACCTCCTGAATACTGGTACAGGAGAAACCCTCAGCGTGAAGGAGGATGCGCTAGTCTAAGCATTTGGCTACTCAATGTTTTGTAGAGGAAAACATTGGAAAGTGATGGGCTTGATGTTCAAAGGCAACGTCCCCTCTACACAGCACTGCACCAGCTACTAGGAAGAAGAAAAAAATAACTTAAAGCTGAACCCAGGACAGCGACAAAAACCCTCTGTTACTCATGAGCAAGCCTGGGTCCTGTGAGATGTGCAGAACTTGCGAAGCTCAATGATCTTTCCTGTGTAACTGGGTAAAGTGGCACTAGGCAGAAGCACAATCTGCTCAGAGAAGTGAAAAGTCATACCCGGTCATCTGCCCTTCCCACCCTTCCCTTCTGGCTTTATTCTGGACAAGAGGGAGGGGGAGGTAGAGATGGAAGAGAACGAACAGTCTAAATCCATGAATCGCTGCCCTCCAAGCCAGGGTGACAAACACAGTTCCCTTGATGCCCTTCCCATCCCGGACTGCAGCTCTGTAGAAGCACGGGGGCAATGTAGGCTCCAGGCAACACACCGTTCATGAGTACTTCAGGATGATCAGTAAGGGCAGTGCTGTCCAACCTTCTTACAAACAAGCTAGTTCAAGTTCCTCCCTTTGAAACTCAGGGAAGGATGCTTTCCATATGCATTTCTCTCAGCAGGTGCCCCAGGTTCAATGCCATGATTTTAAAGCCAAGTGCATTCCCCCTTTTCTATTTTATGCTGCTTGGCTAGGGATTTTGCAGTTTATTTGAAACAAAAACTTTGCAAGCCTAAAAGTTCACTGTTTTATTCTGCTTCCTTTTTTAAGGAGACTAACACTTGTAGATTTAATGCTATTCATCTTGCATTTAAATTTCTGAACGATTAGATTATTCATTACATATTGAACCCACACAGAAGACAGAGGTGGAATCCTAATGCTTGTTCTAGGCAGAATGCACTTTTACATTGTCCTTAGGACAATTATTTAGACAGATTTCCCTGAAACACTGATCCATTTGAGATCTGACAACTTCTGTGCTCCTTCTGGAGCAGCAAACTCTGTACAGCTACATGTATAATGCTGCACAGTACCGGCACCTCTGAACTTCCAATACAAAGCCTGCTAGCTCTGCTCCTTGTCCCAGGAGAAAGGAAAATAAGCTGATGCAACCAAGGGGTAACTCTACTTTTGTTACACCTGCCTACTGCCCCAATACAAGTCAGATGACAGCAGCATTCCTTGATGCAATCAGCCCCAAGCTACTAGAGAAAGCAAAAGTTTTGCTAATTTATAGTTCCCACATTATAAGCAACTTGCATTAGGATTCACCCCCATGGAATGATGTTTAACTGAATGCCGACACATTCCAGAAAATGAAGTATTAGATAGAAACTACGAACATCTGAGGAGACCTACTACAAAAGAATTAATATATTTCCATCACGATTCATTTCAGAGGAAAGTTGGCAAGGATTTAGCCTTATCCTTGACTGCTGACTACTCAGACATTATAGCATCATCATGTGAGTGCTGGGAAATCTACAGTAAAACTTACTGATTAAAAACATTTATTTTTCTAATTACATTAGCATTATATATTTCCTTGAGAGCTGCAGGTCTTTGATAAAGATGGGGAGGGAGGGGGGAGAACAGAAAGAATGAAAGAAAAAATGAAAACAAAAATGCAAATATGCACCAGCAGCACAGGAATGCAATGTAAAACCAGTCATCTTTTTAGGCAACATCCTACCTGAAAGTAATTGCAACAGATTGCTTCAACAAAGGAACCATCCTGGCAAGAAATAATTACAGCAACAAATGGCAATCAAGTGATTATATTGCATCTTGGGTCTCAATATAGTGAGAACAAGACCAGTGGAATCCAATTCACTTTTCGGGGGTTTTTGTAAGCAAAAAAAAAAGAAAAAAAAAAAAAAAAAGAAAGGCATTTAAATAAAGCCTGACGGGGAAGTTTAGAATGGACAGTACCTTCTTCCTCTTGTGAGATAGTGCAGGTAGGAGCCCTGGCTAGCCCAAGAATTAAGCCATCTTTATCAGCACTACACAATTCCTACATTAGTATTTTCTTTGCTGCTGCTCCAGTAACACTTCACATTGGCCTGGCTGTAACAGTGAGAACGATTCTAACGGGACAGCTGGCTTACAGGGGACTAAGAGCCGTGTGACTCACAGTGGGAGCAGCAGTTACTTTGCAGTCAGCCTCTAGCACACACTCCCACTTCTCCGCGTTACTCGTTCACTCGAGTTCCACGAAAGCCTCGATTTAGTCTTTTCCAAGCCACAAATTAGGGCAACTTGGCCACTGTTTTTTTTGCTTAGCCCTCCTGCTCCTCGTGCTACACAGCAAAGGAAAGAAGTTGCTTTAATCCAGAGACTTCCAGATCCATCTCTCCACATACGCTGTAAGCATCCCCAGCGCTTTTCCCATTCCCGCCTCCTGTGCCCTGAAGGCCAGGCGAACACAGCAATTCCCACAAGTTCGGTGCAGAACAGCAACTCGCCCCAAACTTTCGGCACAGCCCCTAAAACCCCCTCCCGCCGCGGGGACTGCCTCGTCAGTCCATCTTTCACTACGGCTCGTCCCCAGCACCAAGGGGAGGGTGGCTACTTCTCCATCCCCCCGAGCCGCTCCCAGGCACCGACATGCCCACTCAGCCGCGACACGGGCTCACTCACCTGGGGACAGCTGGAAGTTGGCCGGTAACTGGAGAGTGGCCGCGGGCGGACCCTTGGGTGCCACCGGCCGCGGGCCCCCGGTGGTGACCACCCGCACCGTCGTGGCGCCGCCGGTGTCAGCCGCCAGGCGCGGCAGCTGCGGGGCGGCGGAGGGCGCCGGGCCGCCGGGTACCTTGGCAGCGAGGCTGTCGGCGGCAGGGGTGCCGAGGAGCGCGGCGGACGGCGCGGCGGCAGCCGCCTGCTCCGGGTGCCCACCGGGCATCAGCCTGACGGGAGACGCCGCCGAGGCGCTCATGGAGGAGGAGGAGGCGAGGGGACGGGGGGCGGCCGCGTCGCGTAGCCCCGCAGCATCGCGGGCAGAGGACGCTCAGGCGCTGCCCCGGCCGCCGGCTCGCTCTGGGAAACACATGGTGGCCGCGCTCTGCCGGCTCCGGGCGCCGCGCACGTGGGCCCGGCCGGCCCGGCCTCCCCTGCCGGCGGTGAGAGGGCGGGAGAGCGGGAGAGGGCGGTGGGAGGACGGGCAAAGGGAGGGCCCACGCCGCCGAGCGCGACCTACTGCGGCGGCGCTCAGCCCGGCCCCGCCGCTCTTCCGAGCCCGCGCGCCCGCGGTGTTTACGGAGCCACGTGGTGCCGGGGCCCGGCTCCCCCGCCCCGGCAGAGGTGGATGTGGCCGCGCTACGGGTGTCCGGCGGCTGCGTGCGGGACGCGGAGGGTCTCCTCACAGGGAGACGGGACGGCGCAGCCGCTCCCCCCGCCCTCCGCTGCGGGACCCGGCTGCCGTCTCCGCTTGGGCCCGCGGCGTAGGTTTTAGTGGTTCGGGCAGGTAAAGCCGGGCGCTGTGCCTGCAGCCGGCCGCCTCCCTGCGGCAGACCGGGGCTGCAGGTGTTTTGCGCTGCCTCTGCTAACGGGAGCGCCAGCGAGGGTAAGGGTCCCCGTGTCGCGTTATGCTCAGGAGCGCGGCTGAACTTGCCGAGAGGCCAAAAAGGCGAAAGCAGCGCGTACCTGTGAGGAGGGAAGGGGACGGGAATGTCCCGTTCGACCTTCAGGCCCAGGGCTCCATGTGGAGGAGGGCTGAGGGGGACGTGCCACCTGCCTCCCCTGTAAAGCAAGTGTGATGGTTTAACAGGACATACGTAACACAACCGTTAAAGTCAACAGAGTATAGCTGAAAGTCTTTGTGCGTTTGACTAGGATGTTAGCATGACCTTCAGTAATACAGTGGTATATCATACCCAAGTTTAGGCTAAATTCCAATAGATTTTGAAGGATGCTTAATGCACTTGTTTTTCTTTGCCCATAAAACTTAAGGGGTGTTGCCCATATGCCCAAGTTGAGCACAACATTAAAATGCGTATAAAAACCAAGGCCTGATGTACAGTTCCTTGTAGAGGTGCAAAAAGCAAGAGTCCAGCAAAATGTTAGGAGAGAAAAAAAAATCCTTTTGATTACCCTTTGAAACTACATTTTTCAGACAGAAACATAGCCAGTAAATTCTAATACTTGATGATATGCTGAAAATTACATAAAATGTTAACAGAATGCAAGAACATGCAGAAATTTTTTTTCCATGCCCCAATAGGTGAGCCATGCCCAAATAGGTGCAGTTCCATGCTCTGCTGCTTTGTGAGATTGAGGGAGCAAAGGAAACTCTCCTTTCTTTGACCATACCCTTTCACAGCCTTGCTTGGCTTCGTAGTATCACTGCTTTAAAATGCAGTCAGCATTTTAACTGATACAGCTACAGAACAGAAATTGCTTGAGATGAGAACTGAAAGCATATGGCCACAATGATATCCAGTGCAGTCACAACACAGTACAGTTACAACTGTACCCTCCCAAACTCCACTAGTACTGGTAACAACAGCCATGAAGATAAACCACATGAACCAGCAGGCTAAGTTCCTTAATCTTTTACATGCATGTCAAGTTTGCCCTGCTGTGCTTTCACTATTGCTACACTGGTCGCTTTGACAGATTGCAGAAAGTGCAAGCTATCACACCTGCATTCACAACATACGAGGTAAGAAACTCTGTCATTCAGGTCTATATGGAGGAACACAAAAACCCAACCCAATTTAGCATCCAAACACAGTATTTTCTCTCTCACATGGCATCCCTTCTCCCTCATTGCTGGAGCTCTTTGCCTTGCCTCAGCTCTCACTGTGCCTACTATTCCAGAACAAACTCATCCCAAAATCCCAAACAGATGACAGCAGCAGCAATGGTTGCAATTCCCAAGAATGACAGCAGGCAAGATGATAACACAGGAGGGAGGCAGTCTGTGTACCCCTTAGAGCTCTGCCAAGTCTAAGCAAATTACATCACTTCTTAACACATAGGAAGCTGCATTACACACACAGAGGAATGACCAGGATACAGTGAGTTACCTCCCACCTGCTGAAGGATGCTCAGAGACCAGGAGACATGGAAGCTGTAGTTCCAGTAAAGGCCAACAGTGATGGCTAGCAGGAGGATGATGCTGCCCGCTCTTCTTGGACTTAGGAAGAACAGAGTTGGCTTATTACTGAAGGCCCAAGTTTTTCGTCTTCTTGGGAGCATTCAGCTTCTGAAGGAATCTCTGAGATCCCCATGCAGATGCTCAGGAGTGAAAGCATATCTGGAAGAGACAAAAAGAAACACCTGAAGGAGGCAGAAGGTATGCACTAAAGCTGCGAGGCACAGCAGAATGTGGAAAGAGGAAGTTGAAAATACAGCATAGTGAGAGAAAAACATAAGGAGGCTGCAAAAGAGGCAAAGAAAGTTATATGAAAGACAACACAGGAAAAGGTATTATAGCACAATGATAATAAAGAGAAAAGAAAAACGTAACAAGTGCACAAAGCCCAGAAGATTAAGAAATATGCATGTATTAAAAAAATACTGGGCTAACAAAAGTGCCTTAAGTGTCCTTTCCAAATGAAGTAGATGCACCCATCATTCTGCAAAACTGCACAGGAAATAAAAGGAAGAATCTTTTTTTCCACACTGGAAAAATGTGTCACAGTAAGGGCTAAACATTACTAGTATGCAGTCTTCATTACCCAAGTTAAGAGAAATGCAAAAAGTCAGAATAGCAAGGAATAAGGAATCTGGAATTTTTAAAACATTTTCATAATTGCACAAGTTACAGCACATGAAGGAAAGTTACTTTGGTCACCACCTGGAGCTTGTTGGTTTTATTTTTAAATGATCTTTATTTTCTTGGATGACTGCTACAACCAAAGAAAACCCATGCCCTGAAAAACTGAATAAAGTCATCATCTTGTCTGCAGCTTTCCCTTCCTGCCACGACCTTGTCCGGGAGATACTGATGAGCATGATAACTGCTTTCAAAGTCAGACGAAGATATGTCAAGTGTTCATTCCATGAATGCCCAGCCTTGGCAAATTGATCTGCTTTGCTACTTCAGATAACCAATGAATGGATTAATCTGACATTCACATAGAAGTATCCTCTTTACCGTCTGGGCATAGGAAAGCATTACTGCAGACAACAGTTCAGATTTCTTCTCCTGGAGTCATTAGGTTATATACTGCCTGGAGTTTGGTCTGTGCAACCTCTTTTCAACAGCCAAGACCTATACAGCACAGGCTTAATCGGTCTGTGCTGTTCTAAGCTTTCTTGAGGCTTTCAAATAGCATATTTGACACCAAACATCCACCCTTCAAAATTTCTGTCCAGACAGCAGGTCTTAACTCTTCCAAAGATGGACCCTTATAAAGTCCTTAAGGTTTTACATCAGTTTCACATCCAGTGCTTTGGTTTTAGTTTCCGACAATCCTAATAAACCCATCTAATATGCTTTAGGGTTTTTAATCTGCCAGTGATCCAATTTACAAAAGTTTTATTTCCCCTGATTGATAAATCATCAATTAAATGCTACCAGTAAATTAGCTGGAATGAGAAACTTGTAATATTTGCCTTAAGCTTTTCTTAAATGACAGAGACTTGGCAGCACCGTGGAATTAACTTAAGCATGTAGCAGCAACATAAAGGGAAGAAAAAGGTGTGAAGATTTAATCTCATTGGTTAGAATAGTTAATGGGAAAAAATAAAAGCCTACCATGAAACAAGTTTAATAGTGACAACACTTGCTCTTCAGGAAAAAATACTGAAGTAAATGCGATACTGTAGTTAAGACCAGTAAAATTCACAGAATAGAAATTTTCATTAAAAAATAAATAAGCAAATGAGAATGGGTTAACTGGAGGTGCCAGCATAGAAGATATGACCAAAAAGATTAAGTCGTGGGAACATGGTTACAAATGTGAATTTATTTATTAATTAAAACAACAAAGTGGAATCACAGCTGGGTATTTAATATTGTCAGTAACCCAGTCCGTACCTCAAGCTTGCAATTTGAGTAGATTTTTTTTCTTACTTTACAGTCAATGTTACAGTCTGCTCTTTTTTCTGTCTCAACTGATGATCTTTTATGGCAGTGCCAGCTTCTTTTGGACATTCAGGTCACAAATGCCAATCAAGCATCACATTTACCTAAGCCAAACTCTTTGTTCCATGAGGTGCAATCCACTGTGGCTTTTAAAACCCTATATATCATTTAAAACTACATCAGGAAGGTACAATAAAAGAATTAGGCATATACTTTTACATTATTCTAAGCCATAAAGCTTGTGTGACTATAGTGACCTACTCATAACAAGAGAGCTAACTGAACAGGGAGCTTAGCTGTACAGTGGGACACGTTAAGTCCCAGCAGAGGAAAGCCTACGTGGCTGCTTGTTTGGGAAACCTGAAGCTACATCATGAAGCCAGAGAAGTGATCTAATGATGTTGGGAGGGTCAGGAAAGCACACATACCTCATAGGCTAGGCTTTAAGTGACAGAAAGAAGGGAGGAATGAGTACAAGCAATACAAATGGTTAGCTGAAAATAGTAACAGGGAATAGGTAGAGTTAACATCATAGATCACAGAATGATTTGGGTTGGAAGGGACCTTAAAGATCACCCAGTTCCAACCCCCCTCCCATGGGCAGTGACACTTTCCACTAGACCAGGTTGCTCAAAGCCTTGTGCAGCCTGGGCTTGAACACTTCCAGGGAAAGGCTTAGCCACTGGACACAAGTCAATTCTCAGTGGAACAGACAGAGTAATAAATAAATAAATAAATACATAAATAAGCTAAGACTTAACATTTTAAGACTTACATAACTGTATTAATAAATTGTACTTGCTGTCCAGTATAATTCACTAAAAGCAAGCAGGTTTATCACTGCAGCTGCAGTAGCCTGTAACAATACAGCATTATGTGAAGCAATAGCGCTAATCTGTTTGTCTTGGGTTACGTGACTTTTTTTTCTATTTGTCATTGTACAGGGTTACAACATTTAGTAAATGAAACAGAACATAAAATCAGAACTTACTGGACTCATAATACCACTGAGGACTAATTATCCCATTTGCAAGAAGTTACAGAATCATAGAGTATCTCAAGTTGGAAGTGACCCATAAGGATCATTGAGTCCAATACCCTGCTCCTCACAGGATGACCTAAAACTAAACCATATGACAAAGAGTATTGTCCAGATGCTCCTTGAACTATGACAGGCTCAGTGCTATGACCAGTTCCCTGGGGAGCCTGTTTCAGAGACCAGCCATCTTCTCAGTGAAGTTACAGTACTAAAGGGGAAAAAATGTTGGGGTTCTGTTAACAGATTTTACGTATCCTGTAACAACACCAACTGAGAGCAGTCACCAGCTTCTGGAAAACGTGTTAGTAACTTTCCGTGGCAAATATATGTGCAAGACAAAAAAAAAAAAAAAAAGTATGTGAATATATGCCTCTTTGCAGAGTGCAAGCATATTGAGTTTAGCACAACTGTAGCTCCATCAAGTTTCAGGAAACATACAGAACTCAGTTTAAGAAGCAACAAGTTAATTCAGCAACTCTGTGCACTGCAGACAATTACTGCCTCTTAGAACTTCACAGACGTAACTGCTATTATCATTGTTCTCTGACTTGGGTATTATTCTCTTTGTCTTCTCAGATTCTTTTTCCCTTCCCTATTTCTGCAACTTGCATTTCAGTATCTTTTGCACGAGAAAGCTGAGTAAGACAAAATTATTAATACCACTGATTACCAGTTGTGATGCTCTAATCTATTTAGTTACATCCTATTTAGTTAATCTATTTAGCAGCAAAAACGATGCTACTAAATATTTGTAAAGCATTTCAAAGCGATGCAGTCAGAATCACACATGAATCAGATGATGGTGAATTAAAAGACCACCACTAACCAGTAGTGAAGTTGCCAGAGGGGCTAAACAGGGCTGCATCCCCTTCCCACTGCTTAACACCAGCTACCATAAGGCTGAGCAAAAGCTGTAACACAAACTACACCAGCAAAAACTGAAACGCAACTGCAGACAAATTAAAACTGATGTTAGTGTGCACCTACTGCCTTACACACTGGAATTCTGTGTAGCATATAGGATGTCTTCCTGTTCTTTCATGCTGTGCACTAGTATTAAGCTCAGATGTCAGTAGGAAATACACTCCACTAGGTGCTTTCCCAAATTTAAATATATGTAATAAATTTAATTGTGTTCCTCAGCTTTTTATAAGCACATGGGTAGTTATGCCAGCTGTTAGAAATTTTTATTTCTAAAAGAAAACCCTCAAGGATAAACACTGTGGTAGTATTCCAACTTTTTTGGGAAAACAAGCCTACAGCACTATTTGTTGTTTTCTTTTTTTTTCTCAGAAAAAAAATCAACCAAACCAAACCCCCAAAAACCCACTACCAATTGGAAAAAGGACATAGCAAATCAGTTTCATCAGTGCAAATCATGACTTCTTCAAATGACAAGGTTGTGTCCTTGTTTTTCTTTATCCTCATAAGTATCACATTGTAGGAAACTATTGCTGGAGTGGTGGATTAAGCAGGTGCATGTTTTTTAGCTAAACTGCTGGCCTTCCACTGGGAATTCGTAATTTGATTCACCCTTAACACACAAAGCATTAAAGCATGGAAATACGTAATTTCTGAACCTGGAACTGCAATCTTCCTTCCTTCTAGTAGTTCTATGGATGTTTCAAATGAGCTGGTTTGCGTGATCAAAAATAAGAAGTGTCTGCAAACAATACCCGGGTTTATTTTTTTACCTCTTTTGGTGAATAATAAGAAGATTTATATTCCTACGTCCCCATTTTTGAAGGGGTTGAGGGGTATTTTAAACTCTGAGCACAGGAAAAAAAACCCCAAACAACAAACAAAAAACAACAAAAACGCAAACCAAACCAAACCAAAAATGTATTTCCTGATGTTCAGAGAAGACCTCTTGTTGTTTCAGACAGCTACCTCAGGTCCTGCTGCTGGGCACCACAGACAAAAGCCTGGCTCCATCCTCTTCATACCCTTCCTTCAGGTATTTATAGACATTGACTGGGTCCCCTGGTGCCTTCTCTTCTCCAGGCTAAGCAGTCCCAGCTCTCTCAGCTTTTCCTCATAAAAGAGATGCTCCAGGCCCTTCATCATCTTCAGAGCCCTTCACTGGCCTCTTTCCAGTTTGTCCATGTCTACCTTGTACTGCAGGGCCTGGAACTGCACCCATCACTCCAGCTGCAGCCTCACCAGTGCTGAGCAGAGGATGACCTCTATCAACCTGCTGGCAATACGTTGTAGTATGTAGCAAGTATTAAAGTAACTAATAAAAAAAAAATTAAAATCATGTATTCTGGTAATCTTTTTAATGTAAACTTTTGTGTATTCTCTAAAGCCTGTATTTTCCATTTGTGATAGAAGCAGACTCTATTAAGCTATGAAGATACCACAGCATGTCAGAAATAGTGATAAGAATCACTACAGGATAAAACACTGCTATCATTTTCATCATTTTCAAAGACAGTAATAACATCTAATAGAACCCACACAAGTAGCACGTTGCCATACACCTTCCTACACTGCTTCCTGCATGAAATGTTCCCAGCAGTGTCTTACACTATTACAAATTAGCTGCAATCACTATAGCTCCTAGCACTATCAATCTACAGGGACACTACAAAAGTCACCTAACATTGTACCACCAGATGTTAGGGGAGATTTCATACATCAAGTTGAGTGCACGGGTGTCACCTGGAATAATTTCTCTGAGAAGATTTTGTGTACCAGTTAAATCATTGTTTCCTATAAAGTCATTAACACATACCTGTCTTGGCTGGCTTCTTCTTATTATAGCAAGTTCAATGTTTTTTCCACCAAATTTTGCACCACAGCATACAATGAAATCATTAAACTAAGTATATTTGCCAAATATTTCACAATTTCATGAAGGAAAGAAGCTCAAGCGTTTTCTTCAAGCATTTATTATGTGCTTTGTACTGGATTTCTTCTTTGAAAAGCTAATTGCTAATGCAATGGTGTTCTTTTGAGCTCCTGTAGCTTCCCCTGGGTAGTTCTTTTCCAAAAACTCTTCCCCAGTTTTAGCATTGCCACCAATTGTGTTGGCCTGTGGAGGACAGAAAGGAAGTTATAAATCTCACCACCACATGTATTAACTTACCTGCTGTAATCAGTCAATTGTAAACAATTCATACTGGGATTCCCTCACTACCACTATGCAATATGCAATGCACAATTTGCCTGTCTGCAAGGTCAATGATTTCCCCTTGCAACTTCTACTTGGACTCTGCCAATGTTTCAGTGCTTGATCTTAGGGTATCTGGGAACATAAATGTGTGTTCTCAACTTTTAATGCCAGTCATGTTTATGTAAACTGTTCCAGCAACTTTGTGTTTGCCAAAACCTCTTTTGATGTAGAGCTAAGGGAAGGACAGAAATTTCAGAACCGTAAAAAGGCACGCACAGGGTTTCTGTCAAATAGAGTTCAAAATTTTTTCCAGTTTCATTGGCATCTAAATTGCTGTCAGAGCTTCCTGGTGAATTGAAGCGTGCACGTGTGTAGTGAGCAAGACTGGCTTCTAGTGCTGCAGCTATTGTCTTTTCTTCCATTTCTATTCTGGTGAATAAATATTTGTAGTGATTCAAGGATTATCTTTCCCTCTCTGACATTTAATAATAATAAAGTTATTCTAATGTACTACTAATAAAAAAAATCACTAACATTTGTTCAAGCAAAAGGGAGTGTAAGGTGGGCAGAAGTTTCATCTGGGTTTACTGAGAAGTGGATTATGATCATCCCTACCCACGCCATGGCTTTGTCAACTCACCATATCTCTGGTGGCTCAATTGCCAACGCGTCTCTGTCGATCCTGCAGACAAGGTTCCATCAGCATTTTCTCATATTAAAATGAGAATGCCAAGAACAGTGTGTTGCACTGTTTACAGTGAAAAAAGTACATTCAGAAAGTTGTTTTTCTTCTCATGTTTGCAATACTGTCATTAATAAACCAGCTGTCAGATTCTGTAAATCCTCAGCTTTTCATGGGCTCATTGCCTGATCTATCCAATATCTATCTGCATGCTCCAAAACTCTTTCTCAGCTAGCTCAAAACCACCTTTGTAGTATTATGATAGCTCATGAGCACAGTGGCCTGTGTTTTGGTCTGAATTCATTAGAGATGAAAGAAATCCACAGGATGGGAGAAAAGCAGATGGTGGCTAGGACTTCCCTGCTTTCTGGCTCTTGGGAATCAAGCAGAAAACGAACCGTAATCCAATTAACTACACCCCTGAGGCAAAAACTAGGGAATAAGAAGCAACTACAGGCAGAGACAGGGAACCAAGAAAACGTGATGGGCACATCACAGTATAGAACAATAGGAGACTGCAAAGCAAAAACACTTCCACTTGCATCCGTAAGTAATTCTGCTACTCTACGCTCACCTTGGGAAAAATAAAAACAAACTAACAAACATGCAATAATTAGGAAAGGAAGAATTAGGACTTCTTGTTACCTTCTGTCCATAAGCTTTGAGTTAAGAATTCAAATCTCAGAGCAAAAGGGGAATCGGGAGAGAGATAATGTTAACAGCAAGAATGGCTATTATCCTACATATTAAATTATCCAAAAGGCAACTTTCCCCACAAAGTTGCTTAACTAGAAACAACGCAAAGTGTTTACTTACTTGCCAGTTCTAGCAGCTATGTTAAAGCCATCAACCACATTAAAAGGTGTCAGAAAAATGGCAAAATATATGAAATTGATAAAACTAGCATTTACAGTATCAACACAGTAATGAGGAATACTTATATGACAAAACTCCACTTGGAAACAAAGATAGGTCAATACAGAAGTGATATTCACTATTTAGCTTTCTCTTTGGATTTTTTATTTCATTGGTGGACAGAGAGAAATGAATAAAATATGCAACAAAACATAAAACTAGTGTAAGATGTTAAAGGCTTCTTACACCTTTCAGTCTTTTGCCTCACAGCAAATGTGATCTTTGATTTTGCCTTCCCCAAGGCACATACACTTGTAAGTCTGGGGGAGTTTTAGTCTATTCTGCAGAAAAATTGCTCCCATTTATACATAACCAAAGTATGGAAACTATTATGACATGCTGGCATACTATCTCCCTCCATCCTTTTCTCCTACCAAGTTTGGTAGCTACTTACCAAAGAGAATTAATCCAAAGCCACCTGAGCAGTGAAGGTGCACATCACTCCTGTTGGTATAGACCAATCCACCACAGCAGCTTTCAGCTGCCTTAGCTATACCTATGCCAGAACTTGAAAGTCATCAGTGCATGAGTACAGAGCCTGGTTATCTCTATTGCTACAAAGGCCTCTGGCACACATGGGGAGCCATGATACAGCTGGTCCATTTTGGAGTTATGGAGAATCTGGTACAAATGTGGTCTCAAGGGACAAAAAGTGTGCTTTGGCAATTTTGTTCACTATTGAGGAGTACCCCGTGAGCTCATGCACTGTAAGAGCTTTCAGCAACCATTAGGGACAAACTCAGAAGTGACATTACTCCAGTAAACTGAGGTGGTAAATATCTGATTGACTGAGTACAAAGTATGGATGACACCAGCTGCAGTCAGGTGTGACCATTCCTTTAGCCAGAGGACTTCCTCAACCCTGCCTCTACCTGTCTTCATTTAATAATATTACTTCTATTCTTGGTCATTGCCTCTGTCACTAACCAACGCATTCAGCAGTTTCCCATCAATTGGAATGGAAGCCTGAATATAATCGTCCGGATTGCTCTCTTGGTACTGCTTCCTGCAGCACAGCTGCAACACCGACAGGGAGAACTTCTAATGTGAACAGGCCACACACCATGGTTGTTCCAGTCCTGCTAGAGTCAATTACAAAAACCTGTGATCAAGAGCAAGGTATGACTCAAAATTCTCTGGTACAAAACTCCACGACTGGCCTTGCTGCAATTTGTGTTCTTTCAAATTCAGCGGATATGCGAGTTTTAAGTATCTATACAGAAAAGTGTCTATAAAAAGTGACAAGTGAACAAAAGAATCACAAAGAAAGACAAAACACATATCGGATGGATGTTACTTTCCTGCACAAACAGACTACCATTTCTTGCAGCAAGCATTAAGCCTTTGTAAAGCTTTTACATCTCTTGATGTATTTTGGCTACAGATTAGCATAACTTTGTTTCCAAAGCCAGGCATACTTCAGTGACTGGGCTTGAACCTTCCTTCTGTTGCAGTTCGATTCAGAATTCAACATCCAGTGTGAGAGACATGCACTGAGTATGCAAAAACTTCTAATACATAAAATTGATTCTTCGTGCAGTCTATATATGCAGTATTTACATAGAATCATAGAATATTTACATATATGTACTTAGATACTTACAGACCGTTTATAATACACATGAAGTCGACACTTATCTTCCAAGACTGGTAGGTACAAGATGGATCTGGTGTAGTTCAAGACTCCCACTGCTATCAAAGCCCACAGTCAAGGCAGGCAATACCAAGAAGTCTACATCCATTGCTTTGTGTGTAGCACCCTAGGAAAGCTGAACAGTTTTGGCATCCCAGAAAATTAAGACATTTACTGTCCGAATACACCAGGAAAGCACAAGACTGACAAGGCTAGATGCAGGTATTCAACATAAACATTTTCATTTCCAGTCCACCAACAGCTTATTTCTGATCTTCAGACATCAGTTTGTGGTCAGTGTTCTGGTTGTACAACTCTGTTCAAATCACACCTAAGTAACTGAGGCAAAACAGGCTTCACTGTAAAGCAACTTCTCCCTGTTAAAACCACACAGACTACAGGAATTAAGGCTTAATCAGGTTATCCTTTAACATGACCTCAGGCACAGTTGTGAAGAGATTTGAGGGAACATCTCAGATGGTTGCAACCAATTAGCCTGCTCACAGGTGTTCTGCTAGTCTTAAAGTATTTGAAAATAAGAATTTCTATATGTGAATTTTACATTCAGTTTGACCTTTCACATTTTCAGTTTGACCTTTCACACTGCTCTCTGGTTTTCTTTTTAAGTTTATATTTTCATCTTAGATGTTTATACAGTAAAATTTTTTGGTCACTGCATCATTATTTCCAAATTATACAATATTCACCATCTATACATACAAGGAACAGTTGTTTGCTGCTTATCTGCTAAAGTTGCAAAGCAGTGTATGGTATATTCTGTGACTGGACCCTCAAGAGTCAGTTTATGGTGCTGTTAATCACTATTCAGCACCAGTAGCTAGGTCTGCATAATCATATCCATCACATAGCCTCTTTAATTAATTAACAACAAATTATTATTATTCAAAAAGGAGCAAACTATTGCTGAAAAACAATGAAGACAAAGACAGGAACAAATTCAAAACAGCACACAGAGGTAGCCTTATGCTATCTGAGAAACAGGAATTTTAAGTATATTTCAGGCCATAACAGTTTTAAGTTTACAGAAAATTAACTTACATAATTAAACAGATATTTAGGACCTCCAAAACCACATGTAAGAAGTTCTCTGCTCCCTACCGTACCGCTTTACATGGTTTTGGTATTGTACCACCCCTTCTATCCCACACTACCAGGAAACAGGGGTTACAGCACCATAATAGTGTGAAGAAGAGAGAGTTGCTGAGGTACCTCCTTATTCTTCGTCAATACATGCTACTGTAGAAAATCCAAGGCACAGTTTCACATTTTAACTTTCCTGACAATAAAGCCAGTTGAGTAGATTCCCGATTTCCCAATTTCCTAGTCAGTTATTCCCTTACTGGTATGGTTGCTCATTCTCCCACAATTTCACCTGCTTGTGAGACCAGTGAAAACATTCAGCTTCAGAAGGTGAAAAATAAATATTTAAATTTGGTTGTATTTTTTTCCCAGTTGGATCATTTTGGTGAGCTGTTTACTACAAAAAGCTGAAAATTTCTTCTGTCACTTGGAATCCCCATCTTGGGAATCAGCTCCAAGTCCAGCATCAGCCAAGCTATGAGGACACTGTTATCAAGAGAGATTTCCCCCATCTCCTGTCTCTCACTGCATCTTCTCCCTGTGTTAGGACAAGCTGTTCTGGAGTTGTTAAGTCAGATCAGTGTGTTCACCCAACTCAAAACTAAATTTCTTTTGACAAGCTGAGTTTGTTTTCACCCCATCTGAAAGCATGCAAAGAGGATGGTTTCACATTCTGGTAGCTCTAGCTAAATGGAGACTGACACAAAAAACAGCAGATCTCTTCTTCCCAACCGCTTCCATGCAGACATTCTTCCAGCTTTCCCTGAACTGTATTTAACAATACAGTTATTTGGGGCAATTCACCAAAAAAGAATTCACTTTGTATCAGATCAGTGAATTTAGGACTGTTTGCTTCAGTAGCAGCTTGCATGCACAGTTGGATAGGTGTAACATCAAATTGCACCCTTGGTGGGCAGTAATGATGGCTTGACTACCAAAAAAAGGACAGTTCCATTTCCTCTCCCAACTTCTCCTTCACTCCCCCTTTCCTCACAAGAGTTATGGGATTCATACAGTTGCACACTGAATCAATTCAAAAAGCAAATGAAGTGTTTTTTATTATGAGATTAGTGAGTTGAGTCAACTCAAAAGGGGTCAAAGAAGCATCAGCAAGGACACCAAGGATGATAACAATGCCTAAGATAAAGCAGAAAGAGGAGGAAGAAGTGCCAACGCCCAGGAGCACACACTCATATAGGAGTATTTGCAAGGGAGGAACTATAAGCCTGGGTCTTCCCTTGTCTTAAAATGAAAGCAAAAAGGGGTGCATGTTAGAAATAGGTAAACTGCCTTTGGACTACCCTAAAAAGAGGAATTTACTGTAATTGTCTCTAAGCAACATAGTAGAAAGAAAATAGTAACTGTCTTGACTTCTAGTATTCATTTTGTCATCATTATGCCTCCCTGGATCAGTTGTACACCTGCTTTCCTCAGTGGCGTAACAGGGAAAGAGCAGCACCCCAGCAGCTATCATGCCTGCAGGCCAGACTTCTCCCCATGGATGCAGCCTCCTGTTCTCTTCTTTTTTGCTCCTGCTTGAAAAGAAACACACATGCATGGGTTCAAGGAGGTCTGCATGCACGAACACAGGCAAGGAGGCCTGCACGGATAAACAAGCAGCTCCTGACAAAACCCCAAACATAAAAAAGAGGCGCACCAGAGGTGGAAGTAGGGACAGGTGATTTTAAGGAATACAGAGACACTGTCTGAGCATGCAGGAAGGGAGAGCAGTGGATTATGTTTTTATTCCAACCTTAGTAAGTCTTTAGACAGTATGTCCCATAACCTTCTCATGGGCAAACTGATGAAGTTATAGACTAAATCAGTGTACAGTGGCTGAACTGCCAGGCTCATAGGGTTGTGGTCCGTACCATGGAGTCCAGCTGGGGGGCCAGTCAGTCAGACCCCTATATCTTAGGGGTCAATACTAGGGCCAATACTGTTTAACTTCTTCATTTATGACATGGATGATGGCAGAGAGTGGAGCCTTAGCAACTTTGCAGATGTTACGAGACTAGGAGGAGTAGCTGATACACCAAGTGGTTGTGCTGCCGTTCAAAGGACTTCAACTGATTGAAGAAATAGGCAGACGTGGACCTCACAAAGTTCCACAAAGAGAAGTGCAAAGTCCTGCACCTGAGAAGGAACAACAACATGCACCAGTACATGCTGGGAGATGACTGTTGAAGAGCAGCTTTGCAGAAAAGACCCACAAGTCCTGATGGAAAAGGTGAATGTGAGCCAGCAATGTGTCCTTGCAGCAAAGACCAACAGCATTTTGGGCAGTACTGGAAAGAGCACTGCCAGCGGAAGGAGGGAGGTCTTCTTTAGGTCATGGGATCAAACTGCTTGAAAGAAAACTGCACTTTACGTAATTTGCACTTTCTATACTTCCTTAGTAAGTTGTGGATTTGTAAAAGTACTGTAGTCATTCAGTCATCTCCTCTGTCCTTCATGGTTATGAGTTTTGAGAAAGCAGTAATTGAAGATGATGCAGATGATGCAGAAGTGAGGGTCCCCAGCAGCATCTCCAGGAGAACAGTGAACCTTTCCGTTACAAACATGTTGCCTTTCAACAAATCTGCATGTTCAGTGATTGCCAAGATCATTGCTACCTCTTCTTCAGCACTGCTTGGCAGTGCCTTCTCGTGTTTATCTTTTCTGCTTTGCTTTCAACATTCAAAAAATGAGGAAGTTAGTGAACTACAGCACTTTGCTTCTGTGTCCCAAAATAAAATATTAACCTCTAAGAATTCTTGAAAAAAATTCACCTCTAAGGAGGCTCAGATTATATGTGCTGCTATCCTTTATTTACAGCATACATTCCTAGTAGCTGGAGATTCCCTTTTGAAGAATAAAATCAGGACATGGAAAGATTTTCTCACTGCAGCCGTTGCACTTACTCCCATCAGTGCCAACTGCTGAACCCACTGTGAGTTTCTTTAGTCTAAATATTTATATTTGCAGACTAAAATGACAGATATTAGAATAAAAATTTAACATTCCAATGATTTTTTCTGAATTTTTTATTGCTTTTTTCTATTTTTTTATTGCTCCTCTGGAATATGGCAGAGCCACCAATATCCTTGTAGTGTGCGTATCTGTTTGCATCCTTTATACCAGAAATAGGCTTGCATTTCAGGTGCTACCTCTTATTAATATTCTACATAGTAGCCAGTGCAGAATATAAATGACAAAACTGGGGAAAAAAGAACCCAAAAAGTTGACAGAATAAATTGAAGACAAATTTATCCTGTTATGTGATCCCTTTTAGGAAGAAAATAAAGCACCATCTGCCCTAAAACCACTCTGATATTGTTGTGTATTTTGATAACAAGTTATTGTTTTTAAAACAGAATCATAGAGTAGTTGGCGCTGGAAGGGACCTTAAGATCGTTCAGTTCCAGCCCCTCTGCTATGGGCAGGGACGCCTCACCCTAGACCATGTTGCCCAAGGCCCTGTCCAACCTGCCCCTGAGTACTGCCAGGGATGGAGCATTCACAACTTCTTTTGGCAACCTATTCCATAAACTATTTTTGAAACTATTTTCAATACAAGCATTTACGTAGGCAGACCTTCAAGAGCAAGCTCCATTTTGCAAAAAGGTGAATCAACACAGAGACTGGGCACACAGGAAATGCCACTAGGGTTATGAGATTACACCAAGATCAGCTGATGAAGAAATACTATACCAAAAATAGCATTTTTTCCCTTTGCTGTCTTCCTTTTTCATCTACCAAAAGACACTCCTTCCTTGGGACTTGCTCTGTTACCTGATTGCACTGCTGATGCTACAAAACACACGTGTGCAAACATCCTTTGGTTTTTTTAGTTAAAAGATGAAAAAGTAGTCTACCCTGAAAAAGAGGCTCAAATTCACCCTCTCAGCCTGTTAGCAGCATAAATCCTGAGCTATCATATTTATTATAGTAAAAAAAGTGGGGTTATTTTTGTCAACTTGAAGTGAATGCACAAAATGAGGTGCTGTCACCAACATGTTAAAGGCTTTGCCTGAGAAACGTCTAACTCTCAAGAAATAATCTCAACTTTCATGAGGAGACCTTTAGTCGAGCAGGTTTAAGCAGATGGTGCTACCATAACATTACTTGCTGTCCTCTTTGCTGTATATATAGCTTTGTAAATGCTAAGTTTGAATTTTTCATTTTACATGCAAATTTGAAAATGTTGATGAATCAGCATTCTGTATTTTCCCACTTATGGATGGCAAAGTCTGTGGGTTCCTTCTCTTACTTCTCTCTCTTATTCCAGGGAATTTATGGAAACTCAGATAATAAAAATGGCAAAAAATACAGAAATTGAAGATCACTTACCATTTTTTTCTCAGAATTGTTGGAAGACTGAAAATATAGGTTTCTCCAAAACTAAATGAATTTATCTGCAATGAAGAATTCTGACACAATCCTGAGAGGACTAAAATTGCTCCGCTGTTAGCATTTAATTTCAAACAAATAGCTTTCTCTAGGAACTAAATGTTAATGCTTTCCAGACCCTAGTCTCAGGAACTGTATCTCTACCTACTACTTGTTACTGAGAAATATGAGTTGGGAACATGGTGAAAACATCTTGGAAAAGTATCCATCCTCCTCTGTCTACACACTTTTCTCCCCCCAAAATATGACATACTCAAATGCGCATCAACAAAAAAAGACACTACACTGACAAAAGCTGGAAAGAGGTGGAAGAAAGATCTGACTGAAACATATTTGCATTTGAAACTCTTGATGATGGTCTAGATTTATGCATCTAAATTACAATTAAATAATGTTAAGGTTGTGAGTAACTCACAAGAGCAAAGAAATGTGCAATTAAAGAGGAAATACACCATATGTCCTTTGATATCTAGGCATATTGCAGTGCATTAAGAAAGTCGTAAAAGAGACACCCTGTTGTGGTTATGTGTTCTGAGACATGTGGCCCATTTCCATTGCAGCTATCTATTTCCCTGCTTGTATGCATCTGTGCCATCATTTAAATGTTGATTCTGAGTGTGAATTTCCCTTTGCATGGTAAAAGAAAATGGAGCTGCAGACTCTTTTTTCAACATTTCTTTAGATCTGTTGAAATTTATGTGTGTGGAAGTCAAAAATGAGAAACACATGAATGAAAAATCATCACAGAGGGAATCATCAGACAAAATTAGGCAAGGAGATGGTTTTAGTTACTACAAATGAATGATCTTAAATCTTCCTCTAAAAATTGATACCGTTGAATCCCAAACAGTTATTTTGTATTTTGCATGGAAATAAGCATGTGCTAAAAAGTTTCACATACTTAATTTGCATTATTGTAAGAAATACAATAAGAAATTACTCCTTTAATTTTAAGGTTTGTCACCTGTGGCATCCTTCAAGCCTATTTTTTTTTCCTCTATGCAAAACCAACCTGAAAATGTGGGAGAATATGATGGAACATTCAAATTGATAGGACAAGGGGGAATAGTTTTGAGATGAAGGAGGGTAGATTTAGATTAGACATTATGAAGAATTTCTTTATTGTGAGGGTGGTGATGCACTGGCACAGGTTGCCCAGAGAAGCTGTGGCTGCCTCATTCCTGGCAGTGTTCTCAAGGCCAGGTTGGATGGGGCTTTGAGCTATCTCCTCTAGTGGAAGGTGTCCCTGTTTATGGAAGGGGGTTGGAACTGGATGATCATTAAGGTTCCTTCCAACCCAAACCATTCTATGCTTCTATGATCTTAAAAGCGGTATGCATGTGCCTGACATCAAACCCACATTGTGTCAAACGCTGTAATCACCAAGAAACCCCAATGTGAAGTATTTTAAAAACAGTGGTTGGGTAACCAGACTATGAAAGCAAGATGTTAGACTTGTGGGAAGAGGAAAACATTTTGTGGAATTCCCAGTGTTCCAAGTATTTCATGAGAATATGCTTGCCCTCCAGTTGCTGAAGATGCCTGCAGCCTTGGGGCACTTTCGAATATGTCACCAGTTCTCCAGAGCCAAGTATATACTTCTGCTGAAGAAATAAATCCTCCTAATTCTATTTGCAACTGGCTAGGAGATGGTACCTTTGATTACATACCTATTGGGCCATGACTGTCTTGTATTTTTCATTCCTATGTTTCTTTGTTGTTGTTTGTAGTAACTAGAAATAGTTTCAGTTTGAGCACAGAGCTATTAGGACAGTTACAAGTTCACTCCAAGATTCTGCAATAATAACCATGAATCACCATGAAGCATATCAACTTTAGAAAAAACAGGTTTCTTCAACCCTTTCTTTTTTTTTGCTTTTGGTTTCCTGCAAGTGGAATAGTGATGATGATGATAAAGTGTGTGTGGGAGACAGAAAAAACCCCCAACCAAACAACCTGCTAGTCCAAAAAATGGTCCCAGATACCATGGTGATGAGTGAAATGGTTAGAAACACAGCCTAATGGATATGCTGGCATCACTCCTCCTCCTCAGCATGATGTAGTGCAAGGACTAGGCCAGAGACCTTTTCTGGAGAGTAAAGCAAGCCAAATTAGTATCACATCAAGTCAGGGTCCTGTATAATCTGAAGAGACAGGACAGAAGCAGTGCCATTTTGGTAACAGAGAGCATCAGGCCCAGGTGGTGGGCCTTTGGAGAAAGGGATGCTGTAGGAATGCAGGAACAGCTTGGAGCCAGCAGCCTGGGAACTGGCTGTCAAAGAAAAAAAGCAGGGAGTGACAGGCGGTCACAGTAAATCCTACAGCAGCAGAGCTAGGAACAGTTATTATAAGGCTGGGGAAGGGAGCCAGCCTAGGAACAGTCTGAGGGGAGAGCATGCCAGTTGGGAAGCAGCTGTACAGCCACAGGGTGGCCATGGATGCCACTGACAAATGTGTGCTGTAACCAAAAGGGTTAGGGCTTGAGGGAACAGCCAGGGACTTCAGCCAGCAATAGTTGAGAAACAGAGCAAGCAAAGCACTGAGTAAGGAACAAGATTCACTTTTTATGGTGTTGTGTCATGTTACTGAGTGGTGTCCCATCAGCAAGAGCAGCACATGCGTCTGTGAACTGCAAGAGCAGAAAGCAGTTTACAGAAGGCTACAGCTTGGAAAGGAGACAATCCTCAGAGCTTGTAGTGAGGCACTTGAAAAACATAAAGACTGAGAGCAGGGGATGTGCCCAAGAACAAGTAGGTCTAAGATGTTTTAGTTGGGCATTTTCAGCTTCACTGTGAGACCTCACCTGCAGTGCTGTGTTCAGCTCTGGGGCCTCAAACACAAGAGGGACATGGAGCTGTTGGAGTGAGTCCAGAAGAGGGACATGAAGATGATCAGAGGGCTGGAGCATCTCTCCTATGAAGACTGGCTGAAAGAGCTGGGCTTGTTCAGCCTGGAGAAGGCTCTGGGGAGACCTTAGAGCAGCTTTCAGCGCCTACAGGGGGGCTACAGGAAATCTGGAGATGGACTTTTTACAAGGCAATTGGGCAAGGGGGAATGGCTTTTAGCTGAAGGAGGGTAGATTTAGAATAGACATGAAATTCGTTACTATGAGGGTGGTAAGGCACTGGCACAGGTTGTCCAGAAAAGCTGTGGCTGCCCAATCCCTGGCAGCGTTCAAGGCCAGGATGGATGAGGCTTTGAGCAACCTGGTTTAGAGGAAGGTGTCCCTGCCCGTGGCAGGAGAGTTGGAACTGCATGATCTTTAGGGTCCCTTCCAATGCAAAACATTCTATGATTCTATGGCTCAATGATGACGCTTTGAAACTCTCATCCTTGTACAGAGTAGTCTGACTTCGCAAACCGACATTCCCTCCAGAGGCCACACTGCAAAAAAATAAAGGCGGCTTTTTAGCACTTCCAGCGTCTATAATTTATTTAAAGTTGTAGCAGTAACTGCTTCGCCTTACACCATCTCGTTGTCATGCCAGGGAAGCTGCGGCCGCCGGGGCGGCAGGGAAAGCCGCTCTACACCAACGAAAGCAGCCGCACCCCTTCAACTTTCCCTTCACAGTTTGTTTTCCCCCACCTGTCAGCGCTGCCAGCGCAGGCGCTGCTGACGGAGTGGCACCGCAAACGGCCGAAGCGTCAAGGGCGGCAGCAGCAGCTCCCCCGGCAGTTAGCCCCGGGCCCGCGGCTCCAAGCTCCCCTCAGGGGGTCACCGGGCGGTGCCTCATCGAAGACACAGCCGCCCCCACCGCCCGGCTCCTCCCGGAGGCACCTCCCTCAGCCCCGCCCCGCGCGGCCACCAGAGCGCGCTGCCTGGGTGCAACCAACTGCCGCGGCGGGTAGAGGGGGGAGGAGAGCGCGCCGCTCGGCACAGCCCGAGCTCGTCCCCTGTAACGTGCGCATCGCAGCGTTCCCATCCCCCCGCCGGCCGTACCACTTCGCCGCTGGTCCGGCACTGAGGCGCGTGGGGCAGGAACGTACCAGCGCTGACAAAAGGAGAGGGGTGGCCAGGAAAGTCGCGTGACAATGAGAGGTCACGTCTAAACGGCGCAGCTCCAACTCCCGGTCCCGTTGTTTTAGCCGAGCGGTGCAAGGCAGCCAAGGCCTCGTTGGGCTCCCTCTTTCCAGCGGAAAAGTGGGAGGAGTAGCCGGCCCTTCTTAACCCTTCCCCGGGGGGACGGGGATGGGCCGTCCCGCTGGGCTCCCGCCCCCTCCGCGCGCCGCGTTCTTCCCGGATCGCTGCTGCCTCCCGCTGCTGCTGGGTGCGCGGGGCGCGTGGGGCGCGTGAGTTTGCGGCGGGGGCGGACCCTCCTGGTAGCGGCCAGACATGTCGGTGGCGTTCGCGACCCCGAGGCAGCGGGGCAAGGGCGAGATCACGCCGGCCGCCATACAGAAGGTGAGGGCCAGAGGAGGAGAGTGGGCCGGGCAGGGCCCGGGGGCTGCAGCTGCTTCCTGCCGCCGGGCCGCGCGGGGAACGGGGTGGCGGCGGCGGCGCTCCGGAGCGCCGAGGCCCCAGCGCGGGGAGGCGGGAGCGGGTGGGCCGCGCTGCACTGTGGTCGGGGCAGGGGACGGCCCGGCCCGGTGGAGGTGGTTGGCAAAGCGCTGCTTCTCTGCACTTTCGCACTTGTTGGGCGGTCCCAGGGCATGGGATGCGTGGAGGCCTTGGAGGGGCCGGTGTTAATGCACTGTCCCGAGCGCTCCCAGGGCCGCGGGCCTAAGTTAACCCGTGAGGTTAGGCCCGTGGGGAACTCGAGGAGTGAAGTAACTCCTTCCTTTGAGGGGTCCCTAGAAACCGGACTTCAGCCGGGGTGTTCTTAAACCCTGCCTGACTTGGGGCTTAGCTTCTGCTGAGCGCTCCCAAACTTGGTAGGCCGAGTAGTAAGGCTCCCCCCGCCCCTGCCCCAAACTTTAAGTGTTATTAAAGAAGAGCATTATGGTCGGAGCCAATGACAGCGGCTCCAGACAACTCCGTTCAAGTTGTTGTGATAGGTAGCAAGTTAACTCGTTGAAGAATTGAGGAAAAGCATGTACAGGATTTGTAATAGTCCACGTTACTTTGTATTGCCAGAAGTTAATGAGCATGTTCAAGTTCACTGGTAGCTTGGTGGTATTTGGAAACTTAGTTGAAGACTTGCACTGTTACTAGTGTAAATAGCCATGAATCAAACAGGTGTCAGATTATTGCAAGCTCCTGTGTGTAAGAGCCTTTGAGTACATGTAGCTAACCTCTGATCTAGCAAAGAATGAGTCTATAAGGTGGGCACTGAAGGGACTGGGATCTTAAAGAAGACCCCAGAGTTACAGGAGACCTGCAAGGTACTGTAGCAGAAGTCAGTGCTTGAGAAGTGTATATGAAAAATACATACCCATTGGGTATAAAGCTGCTTGAGGGTAGTTGGTAGAGACTTCTGGTCACTGGGGTGTGTAGGGAGAATGCAGGCAATTTTCTTGTGCTGTAGTCAAACCATTAATTTGTGTTGGCAAAACCCTAGGATAGTTAAAGCTGAAGAATCTTTGTAATGTACATAAGCTGTCATAAGCTCTGGAGGTGTCTTCATCCAGCTGGAAACTGAATTCTCTTTTGGTGGTAGGTGTTTATAACTCTTTCAAAGAACTATTTCAGTTTTCTATCAGAAGCTGCTCGATCAAACTTGTATAAAATAGTGCCTGCAGCTGTGTCTAGGATATAGTTGTATTCCTTCTTGTTTGTTTTCCTCTTAGCCCCAGCATTCCTTTCCTTTTTCCCTTCCCCCAAGAGGTCTCACTGGCATAGCTGCAGTAAAGGATGCAGCTAGCTTAACTGGCCTTCTCAAGGTCTACCTGTCTGCTAAGCCTTAAGTATCTGCTGCGTTCCTCTGGAAGGTGGGAGACATTCTGAGGAGAGCCTTGATTCAAGTTGTTATAAACAAATGACTGAAACCCAATTTAAAAAAATGGCTTCCCTTGTAAGTGCTGTGCTAGACTTTGGTATCAGAGGTGTTAACCCCTTTTTCCTTATTTTTTATGGTGGAAGTGGCCATTGTGTTTCATGTAAAACTTGGTGAATGTGAAATGTGTCTGTGTAGCAGTGTGTTTCTGATCCTCTTCAGAGTATGCAATTCCTGCCTAGTTTATAAGGCTCAGACAGTAACTCAAAATACTGCAGTTCTTTCTGTATTTAGTGCTTAATGACAGTGTTTCCAAGTCCAGTAGTTTCGGGCAAAATAATTGCTCAGGGATTGTTCTAGTGTGTTCTGGTGAATTACTGGTTTGACTTTAGGAAGTCTTGGCTGATTGACTCATTCTTACATGGATAGAAATCCTGAGTAGACTATGTAAGGTTTACAACTCCATACCCTTTTCATAGTAGAGATGGATTAGTCAGAAGAAGAAGAAAAACTTTCAGTGCTTTTTTTTTTTTTTTTTCTTTTTTTTTTCCTGTATAGGATTTGTTTAGGTTGGATTCCTTGGGAAAAAAAGGTGATGTAATGACACTATTTGTGCTTTCCTTGTAGAAGCATGAGCATTTTGGCAAGTCTCAAATGTGGGGGGAAGAGTCTTAGAAGTGGTTCTTGCTAGGTTTGTGAAATTCAGCAGCTGAGTAGCTTTCCCCTGGGAGGAAGAAAAGGGATAAATCAATGCAAACTTTTTCCATCTCTTAGAATCATAGAGTGGTTTGGGTTGGAAGGGGTTGGGGCAATTCCAGGCACAGCTGCAGGTTGGGTGGAGAAGTGATTCAGAGCAGCCCTGAGGAGCAGGACTTGGGGGTGTTGGTGAATAAGAAACCGAACATGAGCTTAGCTTCAGTGTGTGCTCACAGCCCAGAAAGCCAGCTGTATCCTGGGCTGCATCAAAAGGAGTGTGACCAGCAGGTCGAAAAGAGGTGATCCTGCCCCTCTACTCTGCTCTTGTGAGACCTCAGTTGGGGTATTGTGTGCAGTTCTGGTGTCCTCAACGTAAAAAGGACATGGAACTGTTGGAAGAAGCCCAGAGGAGGGCCATGAGGATGATCAGGGGACTGGAGCACCTCCCATGTGAATATAGGCTGAGAAAGTTTGGGCTGTCCAGCCTATAGAAGAGGAGGCTGCATGGAGACCTTATAGCAGCTTTCCAGTATCTGAAGGGGGCCTACAAGGATGCTGGAAAAGGGCTCTTCATTAGGGACTGTAGTGGTAGGATAAGGGGTAAAGGGGTCAGACTTAAACAAGGGAAGTTTACATTGGCTATAAGGAAGAAGTCCTTCACTGTGAGGGTGGTAAGACACTGAAACACGTTGCCCAAAGAAGTCGTGAATGCTCCATCCCTGGCAGTGTTCAAGGCCAGAATAGATGAAGCCTTGGTTGTCATGGTCTAGTGTGAAGTGTCCCAGCCCATGGCAGAAGGGTTGGAACTAGATGATCATAAGGTCCTTTCCATCCTTAACTATTCTATGATCATCTAGTTCCAACTCCCCTGCCATGGGCAGGGATGCCTTGCACTTTTGGTTCATCTGACTTGGATAACTTGGCTGGTAGCTCAGATTAGCCATGGTTCTGCTGCCTCTTGTCTGATCAGAATGCGGGAGAATGGTTAAAAAGACATGACTGTGGGGATGTGCAGCCATAGGAAACCAAACACTTATTTTTTCTTCTTTATGAGGCTTGAAACACCTTGAATTCATGAGCTTTTTGTAGAAAGGCATGAGATCTGCAACTTGCTATGATTTTAGAGCAACTTTTTTTTCTTTTGTCAGAAAATTCATATATATTAATATTCCTGGACAGTTCTGAAGTTTAATAGATCTGTTGTGCCCATTAATACAGAATGTTTATAAAATGGAGCTTAATTTGAGATTTTTAATGTAAATATGGCCTAGCTGTCCAGTGTGTTTCCTGGAAACAAACCTGCCTGGTAAGCTCAGTTTCTGTCAATGACAATTTCAGTGTTTTTTCATATTAAATTTATGAACATCTGCAGGCTTTAGAAGAAAAAGGGAAATTTGGGGAATGAATTTAAGTAAATTCTTCATAGAGATCAAAGATATGCAAAACTTGGAAAACTTCCCAAGAACTTGCTCCAGAACAGGCATTGGTATTCAGAGGGGAAGCTTCACAAATGTAGCTCTAATAGTGATAAGAAACCCTTAAACTGAAATCTGTAAAACTAATTGGAGGGGGGAAATGGGAGCAAAAGAGTGTTGTATATGTAATTGGTTAAATAGAACTTTTTTTGAATACTCAATTTTGGTTATTTATAAAAACTCTGAGAAGGGGAGCAAGATTTAAGCTTATTTTCAGTTCCTTTCTACAAAGAACATGAAACTTATGCCAAACTTCTTTATCATTTCAGATGTTGGATGAAAATAACCATCTTATTCAGTGTATAATGGACTATCAGAACAAAGGAAAGACGTCTGAATGCTCTCAGTAAGACATTAATCCAAATCTTCTGTGGACTGGGTGACACCATTTCCATCTAGATCACCATTCTTGATTTGTTTAGTTCACCTTGTAGGGGAACTGTACTGTGAAAAGCAGAAAAGTATTGCGACAGATATTACACTTAAAATTTAGGGGTATTTTTGTTTGCCATATCACTTTCACTTCTGTCACTTTTTAGTGTTGCAGCTTGCCTACTTCAGGTTTGTTACATGATGCCCATAAAAATGGGGACTGTATACCCAAGGTCTTTTTCCTCTGCATCATAATTACGCTTTGAAAAAGAGGCAGTTTTCTTTTCAAACATTGCAAAATCATGTAGGGGTGGACCTTCCTCCTGACAGCATGTTTGAAAACCACCTACTTATCCCTTGCCCAAGAACAAACCAGCTTGTCTTAGAGTTTGGCTTTGCAGAACATCTCATGTAGTCTTGCTGTCTAGTGTAGTCTCTAGAGAGTGATCCTGGAGAACTGTGGAAGGAGTGAATTACTAAGGAATATTATTTTCCAGTTTTTTTTCTGGCATGGAATGATCATGTAATTTGACAAATACAAAATCACAAATGTGACAGAGCATCACAGTATTGCTTGAGTCCCTTACTAAGAGAACTGGTAATTTGGTAGTAGAAGGGGGTCATAAATAGTAGGTGTTTTTGCTTTAAGTAGGTGCTTTTATTGTAGCACCATTACTGTATTAGGCTGTTTGCAAGCCTATAGTGATGTATTCGTAGTCTGTTGCTGCTTTCAGGGGTATTTTTGTGACTGTGGACTGGATGTGGAGACTTCAGAATGTGGTTCTGATGAAGAAAAATCATTGGTTCCATAGCAAACTTTGAAATATCAGGGTCCTCCTTATGAAATGTTTGCACTGTTCTTGCTCATAGTTCACATAGATTCAGGTACCATGTATCTGGAGGCATAAGAGCTGTCTTTCCCAAGTGTTTGTGATGGCAATGAGACCATACAGCCACAGACACACTCTGTGTCTCTTGGTGACTTATTTTGGGGCAGGAAGTGAAATAGGTAAGAACAGTGTCACCCAGTTTTAGATTTATCATAAGAAAATAGAAGCTGTAGAAAAGATAAAAGCACAGATTTGGTGGAGACATTGAGGGAAGACTGAGTAACAGGTAAATGTGAGGGGGAAAGGCTTTTGATTCCTAATAATGGTACTCTTACAAGTCTCATGAATCTTGTTTTATATAAGTAACTTTATTTACACGTATAGAATTAAAGTAAATTCTGATGTTGCTGTGTTTATGACTTAAGATCTATTTTGCTATTGTTTATTTTGATAGATATCAGCAGATGCTGCATACAAACTTGGTTTACCTAGCCACTATAGCTGACTCCAACCAGAACATGCAGTCTCTACTACCAGCAGTAAGTACAAAATAGTGCAAAAGTAGGGAATAGATTTCATTTGGGTTCCTGGTGGGGAAAAATCCTAAACCAAACAGAAGTGTTTGAGGTAATGTCCAAATATTTGGCCTCTGATTTACTGTAGAGTGCATGTATGATGCAGTGCCTCCTCATGCTGTATTTGGAGTAATCTCACTCTTTAGGTCTTGCTCAAAATCTGACTTGGTAGAAGACTGTTACTGTGAGTTAAAGGTGCAGTGCACGTTTAATCTGGCCTGCCCCATAGATAATGTCGTGGTGTGGTTTTTAGCTCCTACAGCAGTACTCGAACTTTGCACTAGGGAAAGGTGTTTGGGTATGGAATTTCTTACTTTTTTTTTTTTTTTTTCCCCCCCTCCCCCCTGTGGAATATCACCTATTCTTTTGCCTCAGTGGAATGAGGTTGGGTACATCTTTGTCTGCTTTTCTGTACTCTAGGTGAGTTTCATTCTTTGCCTCTCTCCTCAAACAGAAAGCAACACTTTCTAAGGTGGATTATGATAATATGCAAGATACAAGGTTGTACAGGCTTAACCTGAAACACTGCGTCACTTTACAAATGAAGTATTTCTTGGGTATTGCTTGCTATCTTTTTTTAATCTGGAGTTCCCAAACTCTTCGTAAGGTCCCTCTGTTTTCATCCTTTCCATTGTTTATGGAGCAGTAAGGAAAAATACAACAAACATTAAAATAGCTTGCTATCTGTTTGCTTTTTGTGTTAATCAGAAAGCTTGGGGAGTTCATTGTGAGTAACACAAAGAAGTTCTTTGGTTTTTAGTAATAAGACTTTTTTTGAATTAATATAGTCTTGATTCATTTCTGTAATATGAAGCTAAAAAGAATGTCTATAAAACAGCCATTCCTAGATACTAGTTTTCACCAGCTGAAATTGAATTACTTTTTCTTTGGTCTCTGGAGAAGTGTTCTCCAATCATTGCTACTAGCAAAGCATCCTTTCAAGTTGGTACCTAGAGGACTACAGAAACAGTACTTCATTATATCCAACCTGTTGTGCCTGTGGAGGCTTCTCTTTTTATAAATCCATGTTTGTAGTGGGGGAAGAGGGGGAGGGGAAGGGAAACCTTTAAGAGGGCTGTGTGAATTACTCAACTAATACATTTTTGTAGGCTTAATTCATACCCTGGTTCTGATGACAACTGGAAATGAAATTGACCTTATCCTAGTCTCTGGTGAGCAGCCCAGTTCTTAAGGTTGAATGTGATGACATTCTCTTCTGAAGAAAATGAAGATAGGGCCAGGAAGCGCTATTGCAGATCAAGGCTGAAGTGCATTCTTGATCTTGAATGTAAGGAATATTCCACAGTAGTGAGAAAATAGTGTAGTGTGGCTTTGTGTGTGGGAGGTGGAGAGTCCCCTTTGGACAGCTGAGGGAGGAATAAAAAGGTAGCTTCATGGTTTTCCTTTGAAACTTAAATACGAAGTTAATTCAGACAGATTTTTGTAGGTGCTCTGACCTACCAAGTCAAGTCTTTGAAGATTTGCCTGAAATGTGGTAACATAATAAAATTTTTTTTGTAAATGTTTTTAAAACTGTTTTCCCAACAAATTTTAGTCAGAAGGATTTGGGAACATAAGAGCGACTGTGCTACTGTCTTTTTCAGTGCAAGATAAACTGCTTCAGACTCTTTTCCTTTATTGGATTTCCGTTTAAGAACTGATGAGGCTCAAGCTGACTTGGAAGTATTATGTTTCTGTTCACCATGCTTCTGTGTCAGCTGTTGAACAGCCTTAGTAAATTCAAGGGGTTTGGGTGGCAACAATTAAATATGGAGCAAGATACTGTGTGTGTAAACATCTGCTGTTTTTAGTAGTAAAATACATGAACTTCATGTAACTACCATTGCAGTAGTTCTCCACTTAACATATAAGAGCTTGAGTCTGGATAGCTTCTGAAGTTGGATTCTATCTGATCTATACATATCTGGAAGGTTGTTCCCCAAGAAAACTATATTTTCTCTTTTGTTTAAATTTTCTTGTTTTAATTAGGTAAATATACACTCTCAAGAAATTTTGTGACTTAACTATTGCTTCTGATAAAATGTTCTGTGGTAAAATGAGGTTGGAAAGAGAATGCTGCTGTTAAGATAGCATTCACACTAAACAGAAGAGCTGAATGATCAGGGTCATTGATTTTTTAATGCAAGCTAAAATGAGTTGAACCTGATGGTAACTTTGTATCCTCTCACAATGCTGCTCAGGCTTAATGCTGCATGTTGTTGGGGAAGAATGCTTGTAGTCAGCTTCTGTGCCTCTCTCCACATCTTTTAGAATGTGCTGTTCTAAACAAGGTGACTGTACGTCCTTTCTGAAACTGGTATTGCCTGGAGAAAACAAGGTAAATCTTATGCTAAACAAAAGTATAGGGAAACAGCTGTTACGCAGAGAAATGCTTCTACAAAGGGGGCCTGCTACTGAGGAAGAGGTGAAACAGGTGAAGCAAGCATTGCAGGGTGTGGGCACTAGAAAGACTTTGAAACTCCAGTGTCATAACGAAGCTTCTGCTGTCTTTGCATCATAAATTTAAGAGTATTAAATTATGACTTCAGGGGTAAGAGTACTTCCTTCTCATCAGAAGAGGTATGAGGTTAATCTCCATGAGTCAACCAATCTTCCCTCACCCATGTGAACAGCAGCGTTTCTGAGGGCAGGGCTGTTTTGGGGTATCGTCGCAGCTGGGTAAGAGTAATGGCTAAATCCATGTGTGGAGTTGATGAAGCTTTGTGCTGCTGCTTTCTGAGTTACAGCAGGTAGTCTCTTTCTTGGACAGCAGTTAGAAGTCTGTTTACTGCCCCCATGTGGGATAAGCTGTCTTCCCCAAAAAGGCTAGTATGGTGAGAATGTAACGCTTGCGTTCTTTTGTTTTTCATTGGTGCTACTTTTAAGGGAGTCTTTGAACTGTAGAGACCAAAAATGCAATGTAAGTTTTTCACTAGGACTTCCAAGAAGACTTCCAAAAAATAGTAGTGAAGTATTGTGTGCATGTGTTTCTTAGCACACTAAATCTCAAACTGCAGAATTGGCATCTCATCCTCCTCAACGTCTGTTTATTACCCAAACTCCTACTCAAACAACAAACTTTTCCCCTTGGACATTTTCCCAAATCTGCATAAGAAAACAACTATGGCCATCACTTTATGGGAAAAGTAGAAAAAGTACTTTTGTCCTGCCCCCTTCATTTTGGCATTAGTTTTATAATAGGCAAATGTTGAGGTCTGCAGGAATGATTTGATTAGGAACATTTGTCTTAATTTCTTTAAACTCAGAAAAAGTGTTTTTTCTTTTCTCAGAGTTATTCTTACATAATGCAGCTTCCCTTCTGTCAGCATGCAGATCACTTGCTTTCAGTATGTATTTCAAGAAGGTGATAAAAATAAACACTTGTGATTATTGCTCACTTCTTATACCAGTTTTTCTTTACATTGAAAGTGCCAGTTTCTTCCAGTAGCAAGCTAAACTCTGTACGTGGAGTGACTTCCAAGGTAACTGATTGTGTCAGAGTTGTACAAACATGTGCACATCACATCCAGAAAAGAAAAATATGGCTTATCTTTAATAGCTTAAAATAAAATCTGCAAATGAAACTGTCATTGTTGAAGATGAGAGGGATACTAAATTAATAAAGTTCTTGTCCAGTTGTGTACTAAATGTCTGAGAAAGTCTGGTATCTGTGGTAGTGTCATGGTTTAACCCCAGCTAGCAGTTAAGTATCATGTAGCTGCTTGTTTACATCCCACACCTTCCAGTGGGATGGGGAGGAGAACTAAGGGGGGAAAGGTAAAATCTGTTGGTTAAGAACAGTTTTATAATGGAAATAAAATATGTTAATAATTGCAATGAAAAGGGAGATGACAAAAAGAGGGAGAAATAAAACTTGAGAAGTGATGCCCAGTATCATTGCTGGCCCTCTGCCGACTGGTGACCAGTGTGTCCCTGAGCAGCGATAGAGTGGCTCCCAGCCAACTCCCCCCTGTTTATATGCTGAGCATGACATTCTGTGGTGCGGAATATCCCTTTCACTAGTTCAGGCCAACTGTCCTTGCTCTGTTCTCTCCTCCCTGGCAGAGCATGAGAGACTGAAAAGGCCGTGATCAGGGTAAGCACTACTTAGCAACAACTAAAGCGTGGGTGTGTTATCAGCATTATTCTCAAACTAAAACCAAAACACAACACTGCACCAGCTACTAGGAAGAAAATTAACTCTATCTGAGCTGAAACAGGATAATTTAGCAGAAAGTCTATTTGTGGATTCTTCTTTCCTGCTGATCACAGCTGGCATTGGTCTTTAAACCTCTGGTTTAATTTTGTGTGTATTGAATATTACTGTGTTGATTAAATTCGTTTTGAAGTAGATACACAAAGCAGTATGGTCTATTAGCCTGCATTAGTCTTTCCGAACAGAAGTCCATGCCAAATGGAGTTCAACTACTTGTAAATTGAATTAATAGAGAGCAGAGCAAAAGAAAGGTTGAATGTTTCCTGTCAAAAGGCAAGTGAGCTATTAGTCAGAAGTGGTGCTTTGATTTTGAAGAATAATTGCTCTGATTAAATGTTTGTTAAACAGTTTTCAAAAATCACAATAATTTCTAAAGGCTTTTAAAAAGAGAAACATTAGGTAGCAGATTTTTTTGAGAAAGGGAAGAAAGATGTTGCATTTATATATACCATAGTATGTGAGTGCACTCCAAGGAACTTTCCTGCTGCTCTTTAAATGTAGAGTCTACTGGCAAGTAAAGCCACTGTGGTTGGGATGGGTAAAAGAATTAAGTTTCCCATTCCTGTACTGTTACTAGAAACTATCAAGCCAGAGCAAATCCATAAATGATAAAAACTAGTCTGTTTGTGCTTGCATCCTTTCTGTAGTACATAATTTCTTAAATTATTCCGTTCTCCAGCTCTTCATATTCTACCTTTTTATTTGCTATGTTGATTTTCCATCAGGAAAAAAAAAAAATCCCGTGTTTTGTGAGCAAGAGACATGTGGGATAAGCCTCATTTGGTAATAGTCTCCAGCCCCTAGTTAGTTTGGTTTTGTCACTAAAAAATGGGAAATGTGGGACATTTAGGTTCCTGTTGTAGTACCACTTTAAGAATTCACCCTGACTGCTGTGTTAGTAATCTCAGATACTCAGCACTTTGAGCCAAATGGTAAATAAGACTTTTCCTGAAATTGTACAGTACTAGGGGTCTGTTAAAGATGAATTTTAATTCCTTATTGCTGTCAGTAATCTAGTTCTTAGGTATGACTGCAATAACCAGTTATAGAAACAATGTGTTATGATCTATCTCTCAAGTCTAGTGTATCCGTATCACTTGTCTTTGCTCCAAGGCTGGCATGTGATCATCTGTATCCGTTTTCCTTCTTTGGTTTTTTTCATTATATTTGACTTCTGAGCATTTAGTGAACACTCTGATGCTTACATGTTCATTGTATGTGTGCACCTTTCTGGGCTAACAGTGTCATCTGCCTTTAGGAAGATAATTGGGTATGCTGCATTTTTAAAAGAGTTTTCAGATTGTGAATCTTCAGTTTATCCATGTATGCCATGTTCCTGCAATAAAATTGCTTTTTCAAGTTCATTTTGCTCTAGAAAGGCTTTTAAATGTTGGAAAGAAGTTTGGCTGTTGTTGGACAAGATTTCCTTTCAATAGTAATGGTTGTGCTGACATAACCAGAGCTGTGCTCTCATCAGTTGTGGTTCTGCTGTGTGGTATTTTAATGTTGTGTTACGATCCGGAGAGTCAGTCCAGATAAATTAGGTGTAAAGCAGGATATTTTCATTCTGGATTAGCTCAGATTACCTGCAGAACTGTGTAAATGGCTTTGTTGGCACAACTGAAAGAGTACTATTGGGAAATGAGGAGCACTGGAAGCTTCTTAAGCCAGCAATTCCATTAAAAACCCCCCAAACATCAGAATATGGGGCTTTAAGATGTTAGCGTGTTAGGAGTGAATTCATAGACCACTAGTGTACTCCACTTTAAGTAAGATCACTCTAACTCCTGTATGCTACTTTGCCTGTTTTACTAGTCAGGTGTGTCCACATGGGGAGCTAGTGCACTGTACACAAAAAAATACTTCTATTGCCTACTAACTTCTGTGACTGATTTAGAAATCAGTAAAAATAGCAGCCAGTTTGATTTTGGAGTGTGCTCTGAAGTGCATTTCTTTCATACTTAGAGATGTGAGCCTGTCTGTAGTACCATACCTGCACAATAAATACCTATTTCAACCCTTGTCAGTTTGCTGAGAGCTGTACCGGGCAGTCTGGTAACATAGATGCTGAATCCTTTAGCCTGTATGGTGTTGCTGTTTTCCTGATTTAAATGCTCTGAGGGTTCTGCAGGATTCTTTCTGCTTTATTTGGGTTTGTGTAAAGCCTTCTAGCTGGAATGGAGGTGGAATTTTTCTCTTCGATTACTGCATGCAGGCAGAACCTGTAAATACTGGACCAGATGCTAAATGACTTAAAAGTCAAAGAGGCAGGAGGTAAATAGCTGTGGAAGAGGGGACAGATAAGAGCTGCATTTTATGGGGGAATTACAGAGTATCTCTGAAGTAATCTAGTTTCCACAGCTTACTGTTCCCCAGTTAATGTCCACAATTAGCATATTCCTAGTCGCTTAAAATAAAACCCATCTGAATTTGTACCAGATTATTTAACTTCTGATTTAAATGATTTCCAGGTATATAAAAAGTTAAGAATTTTCTGTGATTATATTTTAAGTATCAGAAGAGCTAGTCCTATGTGGACATCAAGTATTTTAAGGTTAGATTTTCTGGTTGTTAAAATTATGCTAAAGAATGTTTGTACAAAGAAATACTTTTATACAGTGATACATGCAATTTGAAACGACTAAAGGTTCCAGTTTCCTCTTTAAACGAAGTGTTTAAGTATTACATTTTGCACTATTTTAACATTTTCATCAAATACTAAGTCAGAATTTCTCTGATTTTTGAAGGTACTGAGATTTAGAAACTGGTTGTCATTCTGAATTTAGAATTTTTTGCTGCTGGTGTCACAACTAGTACTCAGCAGTGAGAGCTCAAATTATATTTGTAATTAATGTCACTAGGCATGATTGTAAATGCATTTCACAGAAATCCTTCTTACCCCAAAATATTACGCTTGTTGGGAATTGATATAGGTTTGTTTTGTTTTTTTTTTTTTTTTTCATTTAAGATATTCTCAGTACTAGAATACCCTGTGCCTTATAGGAGTCGTCATCCAATTAAATAAATCTTGTTTCTTTCAAATATCAAAAATGTATTCCTTTATGATCTTATTTCCCAGTCTGACACCTCAGTAAGTACTCTGCAGGTGCCATCACCACCTATCAACAGAGTACTGTTCTCTGAGACTGGGACAGGTGCTGTGATGTTAGCAATGTGATATTAGCAGGGCAGGATATCTCCTGGGACAGGATATTTTGCTTCACAGAAAATGGGATTTGAGAACTGAAAACAAAGATGATTAGTTAAATTGAGTTAGAGCTTCTCTCAGACAGATCAGAAGGCTCTGATGTTTGTGTTCCATGTAGCTTTTAATGATTATTTGGAGAGAATTTCAAGAAAATTGTATTTTCCATAGTGTACTTCAAATAGCTATTGCTATTTGTATTGATTAGCAGTACTGTGTGCTTAACAGTATCTCCTGTCTTTCACATTTTATTGATGATTGAGTTGATATTCCACCTCAGTTTTTATAACAATAAATGTTCTATAAACAAATCTTTCAATCTGCTGTTGATGGTAAGAAAAACCTAATAGGGCAAGAGAAGAGATGATAGATGAAAGTTCCAGATGTACAATTCCACCATGACAGCTTTTATTTTGCTGTCTTGCATTTGGTCTGATTTATTATTTAAAAGAAAATCCTCTAACAAAAATGCAGTTTGGTTATTGTATTAAATGTATGCTTTCAAATAACTTTTGGGTTTAGTAGGATTTTGTTTGCTGAAAGTTGTCAGGTAAAATCTAATGGGCCTTGTTTCTTTTTCCTGTTTTCCGTTTTCTTGTCTCCTTTTTTGCTTACCACTGCAGATTTGTTTCAGTCTTTCTCAAGTTCAGATTTTCAGAGTTGGACAAAATAGGTTTTAATTTATTTGTTTTATGCTTGGATAAATTTTAAATGCTCATAGTGGCTATAAATTGTTATCTGTGTGTTTGGGGAAGTGAGCCAAAAATGAGTGTTTAGCAAGTGAAGCTGTGTAACATCTATCAATAAAAAGTAAATTAAAGAATGAGAAGTAAAAAATTTAACAATTTCTGCTTCATAATTGGAATAAAATCAGCAATTATTTTAATTTCATTTCTGCCATGCATCCAGCAGAAGGAGAGGAGTAGCTTTGCCTTTGATTCTGTTAACCTAACTGCATTTAGATGTCATTTCACCCTTTATATTTACACTCATTGTGTAGGGCTTCTGTTGGGTAACTTCCCTTTCGCAAAGGGTGGAGAGTTTCTTTTTTTTTTCTTTATTAAATATTTGTCTTTCAAATACTGTGCATGAGGTATGCTAAATCTACACTGATTTAAAAGTTTATCAGCTATAAAAACCCTCATCAACTCTGATAGATACAGGGAAGCTGCTGGTTTAAAACTATTATTTCTTGCTTGCTTCTGTCTGTGATGAGTAGAAAAAACACTTGGGAGAAATTTCACTGGGGATTAATTATATCTGCAGGTGACATTTCTTTTTAATTACTGTCAGGTAGTGATTGGTTTATGACCCTGACATGAAGGCTTGTAAGACACTTTTAAAATATACTGTATAAAATCCTATATAACTGTTTCAGTTGCATATATGTAATTGTCTCTATATCTTAAACTTTGTTCTAGTGTCTTCTGTTGATGAATTCCTCAGTTTATGTGATTTATGTGGTGTCTTGTATGTTTAATGTTATTCCTCAATTTATTGACTATTCTCCCAGGGTTTTCTTTGTTGTTAAAGCATAAATTGGGTGATCTACTTTTCGTATGGATCATGCATTAAATTGTATTTCTGTCGTATCCTCTTATGTTCATTTCGTTTTGAGGTAGAAAAAAAAAATCTGTCCTTTTTTACTTGTTTCAGGTGATAGCATTCAAAATCTTTAATCACTGGTTACCTGTCTTTGCAATCCTTCTGCTTTCACAGTATCTTTTTGTGATTGCTTTCCTCAACTTGAGCTGTCATGATCACAAACGCCATGGCTTTTTTTTTTCCTTGCATATTGTACCTCGTTCTTGATACATCAGGTACTGAAGATAATCAAAAAGTTTTTTATGGCTCTTTTTTAATTATTTTTTTTTTCCACCAAACTGTTTGGGTAGTGGTCAATTTTTTTTTTTTTTTTTATTGATTAGTTGCAGTAGGAGTTCCTCTTTCTGAAAAAAGAGTGGTTCAAAATTCAGTGTACTTGCTGTATATTTATCCCTGTTGAATCCTGGCTCTATTCTACTTATTTTTTTTCCTTCTACAATTTTCAGTAATTAATCTTGCAGCATCTTCAGAGGTTGGTATTTATTAACAAATATTTTCAGGGAACCTCTATATGTTCCTTCCTTCTTTGAACTTCATGCAAGGTTATTGCTTATTTCTTCCCTTTCAGCCATTTCTGATCAGCGGAAGCATAGACCCCTAGACAACATATTTCTGCAAAGGCTTTGCCAAAAGCTTGTGTTAAGAAATTTTTGTTAAGTACGCATCTAAGTGGTTTAATTTATATTTTTTAGAATTTCTAATAGATCAGAAAGATTTGACTTCCCTATATTGATACTTGACTGACTCATCTTTATCATCATTGGAGTTTCATAATACCCTAATTATTTTATCATTTACTTTTAGCTTGGGCAACTTATATCACTGATTTATGATTCCCAGCATTGTACATTGTTGATTTACTTTCTGTTCATCTTATGGGTAGTTTAATGAAAGATCAAATGTTTTTTGCAGCTTGGATCTTTTTCTTGCCTTGTTTTCAAGAATCTGAAGTGGGTTCACAGAAGTCTTCAGGCTCTTTCCATATCCAGAAGCTCCTTTTGCTAAATTATTTTCTGGTAGTGCTTTTTGGGGTGTTTTTAATCACCCCCTCAGTTCTCTTAGTTCCCTGTAGTTTATGAAGTTTCTTGTGGGTTTTTGTATCTAATGGGATTTTAAAAATCCTTGTGCTTTTTTCCCTGTCCTTGGATGTCTGCCCTCTCAGTGCTGTTTGTCCCTGAGTGTTTGTCTTAAACAGTAGTTGTTTTGAAAACTGCCGGAATAAATTTCAGTTGGAATATGTAGTTTTGTCTTAAATGGGGATTTTTTTTTTTTTGGGTCCGTCTTTTCATGCAAAAGGGCATGCCTGTGCTGGTGCAGTTACTGAACAGCTAAAACCTGACTATGATCTAATTTTTTAGTACTTCATAGCCATTTTCATTGTCAGCCTATTTCGTGAACACTGGGTTTACTAATGATTTATATTTGGAATACAAGTAGTTCATTTTAATTCTGAAAATATTTCAACTTGGATGAGTTTTTGGCTTTGCTTTCCGCTGACATGGGGCTGTTGTTAATGCTCTGAGTTCTAGCTGCTCATGTGGAGATACCAGTAGTGTTGGTTTTGCCGGTATTCCAAAACATGCTTTCTAAATCAAAGTTAAAACCAGTCTGTTTTCTTTTTTGTATGTTTTCCTGTTTTACATAATTTGTTAGATACAAAAGCAGGATGAGAGCTTTTGAAAGTGAAGTGAAAAAAGACTTAACTGCAGTATTCTTACTTTGATTGCTCACTAGTGGAGGAAGATCAAACAAAACTGAGCAGGATTTTACTCACAGTAAGAGTAGAGCTGCCCTTCACTCTTACCTCTTCTACCTTCTACCATTTCTGCTATAGGATGAGGAAGACTTGCTTATAAAAGGTCGTTGTGGAGGAGGGAAACTAATTTAGTAAGAGAATTCATCTACTTGCTTGCAATTTCCTTCATCCTTTTCCTTCCTCCTGCTGAAAAAAGCTTTCACTAATTTCTTGAGGAATTTCTAAAACTATATAAAATAATACCTGCTTGAGATATTTGAGGAAATGTTGAGAAAATAAATTAGTACTGTTCCGCTCCTCTGTCTGTCAGGTGAGTATGTGTCTCTCTTACTATGATGCTACTGTCTCCAGGGCCCAAGAGGGGTCCTGCCTCACATTCATTTTGAAAGCGTTACTCTTTTCTACTGTATTACTAGTTGTCTTTACCAACCTCCTGATGAGTAGGTGTAGGTATAACGGGGGCTGGGTTAGACAAGGAACTTGGGATTCACCCCCTTGACTCTCTCTCTGAAGAGAAATGGGAGAAAATGCACACATCATTGTCTCACAGGAAGGGTTTTGCATGGGTAGTCACAGCCTTTTAGAGAGAGTCCTCAAAAGCCAAAGACTCGGGCTCTTGCTCTCACAGAGGTGGTTTTTATTTCCTGAAAGCATTTGGCTAAGGTATGTGAGGAGGATCGTTTGGTCTCGCCGGTATTTTTACTAGGAAAGCAAAGCTGCCTACCAGCAGTTTCTGTGTCTCCTTACATTGCTGAGAGTAGAACCTACTGGTAAATTCCCCCTTGTATTTATTGTTTTTCTTGCTCTCCCTCTTTGAACTCTCAAGGTTATTCAGTTATTTTGCTCACAATTTCATTAGGAAATTTGCCAAAAACATCCTTTGTAGGCAGCTGTCTCTGGACCTTCGGAGGCCAGCACTAATGTGCTCTCAGTCTGTAGGGGGTGTTTGGCACGGAATTATGAACTAGGCCTTCAGCGATTTGGGAGAGAGATGGAAAGAAATCGCAAACACTTTACCGCAACCAGGTGCAAATTTTTGCTAGTCTATGAGCATTCAGAGGCTTTTTTTCTCATGTTGTGCCTGGTTTGTCCTGGTGCAAGTTCTGTTAACAGCAACAAATTGTTAGTGCGAGAGAATTACAACGAAGAGCTGTTTTTCTGCTCAACAAATGTTGCTTTGAAGGGAAAGCTTGTGAATGTGTGGGAGGGAGCGACCCCAGCAATCTTAGACTGTTCAGATGTAATTTTTTAATGGGGCATTGATTTGTATTTTTTCTGTTTGAAAGCAGTGCTTGAAGATGCTGTGATGTTGCCTGCATGTAATACTTCATGTAAAATTGATTGGAATATTAAGCATTGTACCAAAATAAATACTGGGAGGAGTTAACCTTATCAGAAAGAGCAAGAAACACGTTTCAGTGCTTTCTTTCATACCCTGCTGAACAATATAGGCAACTGCTGTACCATATGTACATATAATATATTTGTCAGACTGACTGCTTCTCGTGTTTGACTAAACTGTCTCCTTTCAGCCACCCACACAGAATATGCCTATGGGTCCGGGAGGAATGAGTCAGAGTGGCCCACCCCCACCGCCGCGCTCGCACAACATGTCTTCAGATGGTATGGTAGGTGGGGGCCCTCCTGCACCACACATGCAGAACCAGATGAACGGCCAGATGCCTGGTAAGTTTTTCTCCTCTAAGACATTAACACCAGTGTTGCCTGGCAACTGAAACGACATGGGGGCTCAAGGGATACTAGATTGTTGATGACAAAACTGCTTTGAATGCCCCCGAGTACAAGCTCTCTTAGAGTTTGTTAGCTACAGAGCTACGTGACCTGTATTCAGTGTTTATCAGGCTGCCCTTGGGCTTTGATGTAGCTGACACACAGCATTCCTCTGATGAACAGAACTGGCTAAATTTAGTCTGTTTGAAACCATGCAGTACAGCTGGCTTTAGAAGGCTTACTGGGGAAAGGTATTGGCCTGTGGCTGAGTGAACACAAATCCTTCCGTGAAAAGATAATGTGAAATCATTGTAGCTAAATAATTAGATAATAATAAAGTAGGTACACCTCAAAGAGGGCGTTTCAAATGTGGGTAAATGTAAAAAAAATAAAAGATTGCTTTTATACAGAAAATCATCCAGCTTCCACTAATCCTGTGTATTCTTTATGACTGAAGATGTGTTGAATCGTAAGGGATTTGTAAAGAAATGGCCTCCAGGTTATTGTTCTAGGTGTAAGTTTTAAGTCAGTTTTTATGCCATCCTGTTTCATAATAAAAAGAAAAGTGCTTGGAAGTCAGAAGCAAAGCAGTGAAACAAGATGATAAAATTCCACATTGTACCTACCAGTACTGGCTTTGGGGTAGCTATTCCCTTTAGCAGTCAGATCAGAATGGAATAGGCCATGGAAAAGCTTGCTTCTTTATATAGAGGCTATTTCCCAGAATTTCCACTCATAAAGTCGTATTGCCTATTTCATGTGAATTGGCTTTCATCTTAAAATTGCATTCCCAGGATTGCTTTTGTTCAGGACCCCTTCATTTTTTTTTGTATGGAGGAAGCTTTCATACAAAAGCTCTTCAAGGTATTGATACTTCTAAAAAAGGAAACTGCTGTCAAAGGATCTTTGAAAATTCATCTCTTGGTGGTCACAAGGAAAAGCTCCTTGACAGAAAACACAGTAAATAACTATGCAAAACTTAATATGAAACAAAAAATAGAATGATTGCTGTAGTCTCTTGTTTCTGTGCAAATCTTGATAAAATGGACCTGATAGTGACAGCTTTTCTGAGAAGAGTAGCTGAATAGCCTCCAGGAACTGTGGGTGAGAAGTGTAATAAAAGCTCTAGAGAAGAAGTTACTTTCATCGTACATGTTGGTCATGGTCTGCATTTGCAAGTGGAAAGAGCAATATATGCTGCTCCCTAAGTAGGTCAGAGATATTCTGGTTGTGAAGTCCTCTATCCATCTAAGATCCATCAGCTCCCATGGAGAATAGCATTGCCTCTCACAAATCAGTCTCTTTGACCCTCTAGTGTAATCATATTATTGTTATTATAGTGATCTTTTCCAAGGAGAAGGATTACTAAGTCACAATGTGAGCATAATGACTTCACTGCAGAGCCACAGGGGAGAAAAGTCACTGCTTAAACATACATATTTTGTAATTAGATAGAATAAGAAAAGAGCTCATATGAAAATATGCGAAAGGTAAATAGGTTTGTTTTGGTATTCACCTAGACACATACTTAAATACAGTTTCCAACTAAGCTTTAATTTAGCCTTTTTTCCAACATACTCCCTTTTTTGAATATCTGTTTCTTCCGTTTTCTGTTTAAGGTTGTCTCTGAGGATGTGAAGATTAACAGCTTAGAATGAGGGCATCTCTAATATCAGAAAGGCATGCTAAAATCATTTCATAGTTCATAGTTGGAAAAGGGGAAACAGAATCATTTCGTTAAGTGGATTACTGAGTGTTTTGGGTTTTTTTGTTTGCTAGTTTGCCTGTCTATGAGCCTTTCTGTATTTCACGGACATGTATCTAATTCTGCAGTGTATGCATTTGCTTTCTGCTTATGGGGCACTTACTCTAACGTTACATAGACACTTTGTAGTAGAAACCAGATATAAGCCCTTAAATATCTGAAGAGACAGATGATCTGTCTGAAAGCAGCAAAGTTACTAACACGCAAACTGAGAGAATCCAGGCTTGACAGCCACAAGTTCACCGGCCTGGAAGAAATAAAATTCAAGGTTCTTAAAAATACTAGTTGAGGATTTTTGGAAGGCTTAATCTGAGCATGCGCTTCCACCCGCCTGAATATGGGTGAAAGAGTTGATAGGAGGATCAGAAGAACTGCTTAGTGATGGACAGAGCATGAGTTATTTTAAAGTTTTGGCATAGACCTGTTCCATTACCTAAAAAGGCAAAGGATAATTTTTCTCATACTTGTGTTCTATTTAATAAAGGACCTGGAGTGCTGCTGAAGCCCTTAATTGCATCCCCTGACAAATGAGTGTCTCTGTCCTTTTACCAGGAAAGACAGTCCTGGTGAACCTTTTTCAGCCTGTAGTGGAACCGAGTGTTACCTATACCTGTGACAGATCATGGCTTTTACCTGAAAAAATTACTGTCTGAAGAGTTACACTGACAGTTTGTGTGATGCAAAGTAAGTTTGGATTTGGAAGGAGATTATGAATTGGGTTGTGCTGGTGGCAAGTTACCTTTCCGATTTCTTGAGCTTGTTTTATCACATGTAGAAAGCTGAAAGGTAAGACTAGCCTTAGGGTTTTCTAACCTTTGTCATGGCACCCTGGTAGGTGGCCTTCCTGAATAATCGGTGCTTGCGTATTAATAATAAGTTCTCTCCAAGTCATCTTTTCTTCATGAAAATGTACTTTCAAATGCGCTTAGGCTTGCTTAAAGCTTCTCAGAGCTAAGATATGGTCCATAAGTGGTAGGAGGAAAAAGGACTTCTGTTTATGGTCAAGATAGATACGTGTTCCATTAACACAGAATCTAATTGGTATAACATTTGAAACAGTTATTTTAATGGTAGATGCACACTTCATGTTTCATTCATATTCCATTCTTCCTATCTCATTTATTTGTATTAAAAAAGAATTAGAAAACAACTGTGTCTTTATGTGCAGGAGGATCCTGTGCAGTATTTTGGCAAACTATTAAAAAAAAATAAATTTGTAAAGTGTGTTCTTACTGTTTTTCATTTGCTTTTCCTCTGTCTTCGTCTTCTGACTTCTCACTAACAAACTGTCTGATTTTTGACCCCAGAACATGGCACATGGCTGTCATCTCTCATGCCAGCTTTTCCTTATTTTGGTGCTACCTGAGACATGCAGTGTAAACCACTGTTTTAAGGAAGGTATTTTATTTTTTGAACTTTTGTTCTCTTGTGATGATTTTTGCCTTCCTCATTTTGCTTCTTACATTACTGGTCTTAAATTTCCACCATGTATTTGGCTAGCTCTCTGAAATCCATTATTGACAGTTTCTTCCTTTTAAGCAAAGAGAAACAAAACCACTCCCAGGCCCTGACTTTCTGGCACTAACCCCGTGTATTCCTTTTCTTAGGAAAGAAATTAAGAAGGTAATCTTCTAGCAGTCTTGCAATAGTTGCCTGGCACTACAGCCTGAAGCTTTTCTTCTCCTTAGCTTTATTTTAACACACTGATGATTGATCTTATGGTTAGAGATTATCTCACTTTCTCAGAATTAAACTATCTTCGTATTCTCACAGATTTAGGCAGTGTCGAATTGAAGAGAGGACAGCATAGGCACCTGTAGTTCTCTGTCATGGTCATAATCCTATACAGGGAGTTACTTTTTCTGTATTTGTGCTGCATCCACCCTTGTACAGTTCAGGAATCTCTGCTCACCTTGTTTTGCAGGAACCGTGAACTGCATATATGATACCTTTATCAGCTTTTTCACTTTCCTTGATAAAATAAGCTTATGTATTCTTTTCATTAAGGTGTCTTGAAAAGGGCAAATGATAAACATGCTCTTAAACTTTGCTTTTTATGTTGGCTTTTAATAGATGTGTTCCTTCGTCATTGGTATCTTTTTCTTCTACATCTTTTTTGTTTGCAGGTCAGTTGGTACTGCCTCTGTGACCTTGTGTACACCCCTGTGTCTTTCCTTTCGCATTCATTCTGTCCTATATTAGTGGAGTTGTTTCTTTAGCCAAGACGGAACCTGGGAGCTGTTTACATCTGAAGGCAGATATGTGTTCTGGCGTTTGGGTTTTGGTTTTTTTTTCCCCCAAAGGGGAGATAGGTAACTAAATCACTATTTTCCTACAACTTTTCTGGCATAGTTACTTTTAGGTTCCTTTTCAAAGTTTTCTGTATTTCTTAGGGTTTTGTAGCTTAGCAAAAAAAATCTGTGGTATGTTTGACAGCCATGCCATCTTCTTGATGAACTCTGTATATATCAGCACTTGTCTTGTTTACAGTTGACTTACTCTGTCACATGCTCTCTGGTGGTACATATCTTTGTAAACTCCTCGTGGTGCTTGTCATATGCAGAATCCTAGCATTTCATTTACTTGTCATATTTATATCCTGTCACACCTCTTACTAATTTTACTCCTACTAGCTTCTCACTTACCCCAGCTAAAGTAATGAGTGAGCTGAGAGGATAGTACTGTAATGTTTAGGCTTTTAAAAATACCCATTGAGACTAGATTTAATTCAGAGAACAAGACAATTTCAGCCTGTGTTGTCAGGAAGAGGGGAGATAAAGAGTGAAGAGATGTAGTTGGTACGTAAGTATATAGAATCATAGAGTAGTTTGGGTTGGAAGGGACCTTCAAAGGCCATCGAGTCCAATCCCCCTGCAATGAGCAGGGACATCTTATGAACAGGTTGTTCTTCCTTTGCATCTTTGCAGGCATGAAATGTGAGCTGATAATTTGGTGGCTGTCCTTCCAGACATCATCTCCTACCCTAGTACTCTGTAAATACAGTTACAGAATAATGGCTATCGATTATAAATTCAAACAATGTTAAATATGCCTTCAGCCATTTTTATTCTACATGTGTTTGTACCATGTCAGTGTTAGTAGTGTCTGACTTTTTGGGGGTAGAGGGAGAGAGGATTAACCATTGCAGAACAGTGTTGAGTATGGTTTGTTTGAATAAATGTTATAGCTATTGTGACAATTATATAGTTGTAGTAGAGCTACCAAGCTGATCTTAAACGGTTCTTGTGCAGTTCAGGTTGGAATTCGTGGTGCGTTGTGTGAAACTGAAAGCCTGGGATTCATGTTGGAATTTGTGGTGTGTTGTGTGCAACTGAAAGACTGGGATTGCATATGGCATGGATATAAGATGAGCTATGTGATAATTTACACTTTTGCTATAGTAGCTTCAGTTGCTCAACAAAAGAAAATTGCATAGTAGAACTGGACTTCGACTGTTAATTATTTTTAAGTTTTGAAATGAGTGAACTGTTTTAGCTTTTTTAAATGTATTCAATAACTTTAGTTACTTTTGTGATTCAGTATGACTGTATTAGCTTGTTTTATGATACTTAATGTAGAACCTTTTTTCCCTGTTTTTCTTTCTGAAGGACCTAATCATATGCCTATGCAAGGACCTGGACCTAACCAACTCAATATGACAAACAGTTCCATGAACATGCCTTCAAGTAGCCATGGGTCAATGGGCGGCTATAATCACTCAGTGCCATCCTCTCAGAGTATGCCAGTGCAGAACCAGATGACTATGAGCCAGGGACAGCCGATGGGCAACTATGGTCCCAGACCAAACATGAACATGCAGCCAAACCAAGGTAAGTGTTAAGCTTCTGTAAAAAGGAATATCTCAGGTACAGGCATCTTTAAAGGTCTTTTTCTGTAGATTTCCAGCTCTAAATGCATCTATACCCATGTTTGGACGACTCAACATCTTCATTCTCCCATGTGGCAGTGACTTTTTATTTATTTGCAGACATTGAACTGCTTTCAGGTATTGTGTGAGAACCTGGGATTGGATCTGCTTTCATCAGTTACAAATTTGAACTGCTGTTTATCTTTCTCAGACTTTGTGCTTTCATCTAAGTGTTGTTATTGCTTGAGTTGATAAAATACATCTCTCTATTCTTCAGTCTCTTGGGTAAATTGAAAATTTAAAGTCAGGTAGCCTTTAGATTTTTATACCTAAGTAATCCTTGTTCTCTGCTACATGATGGTTTAGTGTGGAATGTCTGTTAATCTTGAAGAAGTAAAATCCAGTTCCCGGAACAAATCCGCTACTCCCTAATGTTTTCAGGAGATGTCCTTGCGTAGGTAGTAAAATTCAAAACTAATTTTGTATCTGTAATATTTGCTTAGCATAAACAGAGATGATGTATGCTGTTGAAGTGCAAGGATGCAGCAGAATTAAAACAGTGCATTAGGGTCACAAGAGACCAAATTATTAAGTTGTGTATATATACTGCATGTTCTTATAAATGTGCTTCACAAATCAACAAGCAGTATTGTCAACTTAAGTCTGTTACTACATTGGATCTGGATGTACCACCTGCTAAAAGACGTGCTGCAGAAGTTTGGGACCATTTGTTCCTGAGGAGTACAGACAGACCAAGTGATACTGGTTGGTTTGTTTATTATATCACTCAAAAGGTTCAAAACAAACAAAAGACTAAGTTAATGAGAGATCAAAAGTAAGTCAAGGCAAAACAGAAGTTTCTGCAGTTTTCTTGCCAGTAGTGAAGGTGGCAAGTCTGAGTCCATCCTTGTCCACATTATTAATGGCATTTTTCTTAAAATTTAATGGCAGAGGAAACAAAAGATAGATATATAGCAGAGGAAGCTATCACAAGGGGTATATTTTTGGCTGTTTCTCTGAATTGGCAAGTTATTTGTGTATTCTGAGCAGTACACAATGGACTAATCTTGTGAACATTGTAAGGTGCTTTGGAAAAGTCCTGTGCATGCTCACTTAAAATTTCTCAGTTGCAGAGAGTTAGCAATAAATAAGTAGTAGTATGTGTGAGGGAGTCATCCACTAAGACAGTCTGCAGAAAACAACTTATTTTGTATGACTGGCTTACAATTTAGGACTAGTGATTATTCTATCTCAAAGTAGAGTTCTTTACTCTTCCTTATAATATTCCCCTGCTGTATTTTCACTACTCTGTCAAACTTGAAAATTGTTCAGTCAGAGTTAAGGCAGAAAGGTACTTAAAAGGTTTCTGTTCTGAACAAATAATAGTACTGAAGTGGCTTTGGGGAATAAAGAATAAAGCAATATCTAACCAAATTACAGGTTCAAGAACAAGAGCAAATTCTCTAGTGAGAGCAAGAGCTGGAGCCATTGCCTGCCACTCAGGGCCACAGTAAGCTTTCAATTGGATAACTATTTTTTCCAAATTTTGACCCTTCAGACTGGCACTTCTTCTGCTCCAAGTGTCTGCTTCAAGGCTGGGGTTTTGAGGTTTGATTTGTTTGTTTTGGTTGGTTTTGTCTTTTTTAGTGGTGTTTTTTGTTGAGGTTTATTTTTGGGTGGTTTTTTTTGTTTGGTTTTGGGTTGTTTTGGTTTTTTGTGCCCCTTGCTTTAGAGTAAGGCTCTGAAGCTTGTCTGTTATGCCAGCAAGGTGCTACTTGCTGTATCAATGAAAATACTGTCCCAAATCAGTCAGATTTTAAATACTTAATACATTTCCTTCATTTTCTGCTTTTAGCTGATACGCTTGTATTGAGATTTAGTAACAAGTTAGAGGAAATACTTTTTTTTTCTATCTTTACTCTCTTGTGATTCCAAGATGACAGGGGAGAGAATGGCATGGGAGTCTCTGAAACTCTTGAGATGTGGATAGGTAGCCATGATCCAGTGTGGCTGGGCAGAGGTCTCAGCAAAGCATGAATAGAGCAGGCTTCTCATCTAAATAAAGAAACAGGAATGAGCCACTAGGAAATGCATTAGGATGCAGTTTAACAAAAAGGGAACAAACAGATTGTGACTTGAAGATTTCCAAACTGGTAATGTGTGCTGCCAGTCAGGAATAGAAATTAACCAAAATTTTAGAACCTCTCTGTTCTTGTCAGGTGACATTTGTGAACCCCTAAACATGCTTTGTTCCTTTTTCTTGTAAAAGGGTAATCCATATTGAGAATGAGAGATCCTACTGTATCTGTCAGTTAATAACAGCACTAGCTAAATATAATGCTAAATATTCTGCAAGATAAGGTCTCAGCATCTCAAGTTGGCTGTTAAAAATTAGTAGATGTTTTTGACCTTAATCTTTTCTTGCATGGGTTCCTCATCTGTAGAGGAATTAATCTGATGGTAAGATTATACCACCTGATTTCGCAGGAGTGTTGTGAAAGTATATTCATTATGAAGATTTGGACATTTAGTTACAAATGCCATAACAAAACCTATGAGTAAATTAATTCTGTCTTCCTTCAGTGTTTGGGTAGGCATGGCATCTCATGTGAACAATTAAGAAGCAGCAAAATATTAAAATAGCTTTTCAATGAATAGGATCTATTGTGTACTGAATGAGGCAAGTGGTTTTGGAAAACAAGCATGCTGTCAGATAAAGACAGCTTAACACAAATGTTTGATGTTAACTTTTGGGTGGTTTGAGCATAATTTTTATGTGCATTTTCTAGCAAAACGTCTTGCTGTATATATAGATATTGAGGCAGATGGTGTTAGTAAGAAAAAATGAAAAAGTGCTAATTAAGAGATAAAATGCATAGTAACAGAACCCATTATTGGATTTGCTTTGTATTTATTATTGGTTTGCACTAGTTTATAAAATGCTAGCCAGAGGAGTATCTTTAATGAGAAGTAAAATTTGATAGTATTGGGGTTTTTATGTAGTCAGTCCAGTTGAAAGAAGAGTTTTAGTTGGTTTGGATTTCGGTAGCATATTCTTTTGAGTGGAAGATCCTGTAGATGACTCTTGATTAAAAAGCTACTGTAGCAGCCTGGGTCATCCATAAGGAGTATTGTCTACCTTTTCTAAAAAGATAGGAAGCAGCACAGCTGAGTGAATGTGGAAGAAACTCTGTTCTTACGGGTACGTTTCTTCTTTTGCATGGGAAGCTACTTCTGTTCAATGAAATATTTCAAGTCTTGCCAATTTTTGACTTTTCAGATGGAAGGTGCAAGCCTGATTCTTCTGGAACCTGAAACTTATGTGGCAATTCCTCTAACTTCTGTTGAACAGATCTTTCACAGCCAGAGACTAATAATGAACAACAGAATTCAAATACTTTAAAAATAAGGACCAAGAACTTATAGTTTGGCCATCTCAGAAACTGTTTTTTCTCAGGTCCTTATGCTAAGCTTCGCCATCTCAGATACTGTGTTTCTCAGATCCTTTTGCTAGGATTCCATTCTGTTGCCTGGAGCATTTGAAGCAAAGTTGCCAAACTCCCCAGTTTGTATTTAATGGGCATTATAGGTGCTTGGGGTGAGACAGGGGACTGGTTTACTTTTAACAGGTGAACTCTGCATGAGAGCATCCTGTTGACTCAATCATTTGCTGAAGACCAGTTGTTGAATTAAAGTGCTGATATTTTTATTTCTTTTTTAATTGCAATTTCATGTATATAAACTTAGAAAAAGTCCATTAAAGTTTTGGAGCTCTTTCAATTACACACAAATACAAAGAGATCATGGTGACAGCAGAGATGAGGCAGGTACAGACTTCCTATTCTTTTGTTGTCCACATAAGGAAAGGAATATAAATATAAGAACATCCAGTGGTATCTGAAATAGAAGCCTATTTTGGTATGATAGATCAGATTAAAATTATTTCTGAGGTTGAGAGCCTTTTGTGAATGTCTTGCCATCTCTTCATTCCCATGTAGGCAGAGGCCATTACATTGAAATACCTTAGCTGCTTACAGTAGCTATGATGTTGAAAAGGACCTTAAGGTCATCTACTTCCAATCCCCCTGCCATGGGCAGCATCATTGACTGCCCCTTCATATACTGGAAGACTGCTGTGAGGTCTCCATGCAGCCTTCCCTTCTCCAGGTTGAGCAGCCCCAACTTTCTCAGGCTGTCTTCTTACAGGAGATGCTCCAGCCCCTGATCATCTTCGTGGCAGTCTCAATTTTCTGGACATCAAGCCTATAAAAGAAAAATAAAATTATCTTTATGTTCTGAAATGCAGTCATGCTGTAGCTGGGTTTGTAGAGTGTCTAGACACAGAAGACATCACAGTTCTCCTATCTTGCAAAAACAAAGATACAAGTAGGCGCCACAAAGCTCATTCTTTTATCTGTTTTCTCTAGCGTAAAATGTGAAAGGTAATGTTAGTAACTAAGGAATTTTTTGGTATTACTTCTTTTTATGTATTTTTTTTCATAAGTGACATCTGAAGTGATGGTTCAGATGGAGAGCTGCTTCCTCAGAAGTTTCAACCATGTCACCAGTTACTCTTCTCACAGCATTTGCCACCAGTATCTGAATTTCAGCAGAAGGAACAAAGCTAAGGAGACATTTTTAAAGCATGATTTTTATTTTTTTTTTTTTGTGGCTCTTTCATCCTCAGTACACTTCTGGTCTTGGTTCCCAAATAAACCTACCAGCAAATCACTTCTAGTTTGCATTTCTGTTCCTTAATATTCACCTTTCATGTCTGAAGATTAGGTTGTCAGTTTCCTTGAGTCATTGTCAGGGTTTTCTATGTTAGATTTGTATCATATTAAGTAGTATATAATGAATAAATCAGCTTTATTATATGCTTCATTTAAAAAAAAAAAAAAAGCCACCAAATTTGAACTTCCTCACCCCTCAAAACTTCCCCATAAAGTGGCTCCGTTGTGTGAGACGATAGAGAACGTGTTTCTTCTTTTGGGTATCTTCTTAATAAGAGAGAGAGATGTGAACCAAACTGGAAGGGAGCCAGGCACTCTGTTATTAACACACTACACAGTCTGATACAGGGTAGTGAATTCTCATTGTGGCTCTACAAAGCGTTAATGAAGTTCTAATTTAAAAAGCAAACAGAAGACCTCTACATTGCACCATGGGGACCCAACACATTTTATCACATTGTATTGTGACTAATATTAATATTGTTAATTAACAAGCTTTCTTGAGATCTAGGAATATTATGGCAACAAGTTTCTATATTTTTTTTCAAGGCTGCCTAATGTTTCTCAGTGCTTCCAAACAGAGGAGCAGTGAAATGGAATAATCTCAATTACCTACTTGTTCAGAAGATCAAAAAATTAAATAGATTTTTGCTAAGTGAAAACCACTTACAGTATCACATTGAAACCATTTTTTTACTTGAAAACCGGGCACAGAAATTGCCGTGCTGAAGGATAGAAGCATAACCGGATCATTTTAAAAGTGACCAGTATTTATCTTCAGAGGAAAATGAAGCTTAACAGAACTAAGGCCACTTCTCACCAAGAGATTTTACACAGGGGTTTAATGGGATTTAACTAACTCACTTTGAATTCATACCATTAATTAATTTGGCTTAACTATCTCTTGTAACCCCACATAGACAGGATCTAAGTGACTATGTATTCCTTTCCTTATATAAATCCATTGTCAGTACTGACTTTCTCTAGGTAGATTTTCAGTAAAGTGGTTTCATGTAGGACTTTCTGCTTGTGCTCCAGCACCTAGTTACTTAAAAATATTAAATTTAATGCCAAAATCTAGCATATAGAAAACTGGATGATGGCTTTCTTTTTCTCTGGGATGGAGCTAATGAGTGGCTGTGCTAGTTAGATGTTTTTGTTTTGTTTTGTTTTTTAGTTAGTCTTCTTGTCTGTAGTTTATAAAACATTAAAGGCGGGGGGGGGTGTGCAAAAGAAGTTTAGGATTTCACAATTGTAACACCAGTATGTGTTTAGTAATTTGAATTAGTGCACTATAAAAATAGGTTAAGGAGTTTAGCTCCTTTCACAATTCTTTTGTCAAATTTTTAATACTGGAACCACTCTTTTCCAAAGTGGTACTAGAGAGGAAATGAAGATGATGTTCTTTGTTAAAAGTCATAGCAACCTAACCTGTAACCTCATACAATGAAATGGCCTGATCATCGTTTTAATTGCTGTATGGTTTCAGCAGAGTGTTCTTTACTGTCTGTTTACATTACTGAAGCTTGTGTTTCTTCAGTTCAACCTTAGATTTTCTCAGCTGGTAAAACATGGGCAGTACTTGATATATCCTTGTCTTTTCCTGTGGTTCATAGAAACCTGGTGCAACTTTGTATGAAAAATTTTTGTTACAGGCTGCTTTGGACTGTTCAGTGGTGGGCAGAGCATGGATTCCTGTGGGCTTTTCAGCATACTGCTTGTGTGCTTGCCTGACTCCGTGATACATGTGGTTTGTCTTTACAGGCTAAATACAATTCTTTATTTTGTAATAACAGCCAAGTGGCTTGTTGATGGACTGTAACAACATGTATATTAAAACTGTTCCCTAAGGAGCTGGCAATGTTAAATAATTTTTGTGACTTACTGGGTTTTCATCTACACTTTCTTTGCAGATGCTTTTTAAAATAAGCAAACAAAAAATGGTGAAAGTGTTTCAGTTACCTTTGTGCATGAGTAAACTAATGTCTATATAGTTGTCCTGGGCTCAGCTGCAACAGTTATTTTTCTCCTTCTTAGTAGCTGGTGCAGTGCTGTGTTTTGTCTTTAGTCTGAGAACAATGCTGATAACACACCGATGTTTTAGTTGTTGGTAATTAATGCTTAGCCCAATCAAGGACTTTTCAGTCTCACATGCTCTGCCAGTGAGGGAGGGGTGCAAGAAGCTGGGAGGGAGCAGAGACAGGACACCTGACCCAAACTAACCAAAGGGGTATTCTATACCACAGCACGTCATGCCCAGTATATAAACTGGGGCGAGTCACCTGGGGGGCCCAGATCACTGTTTGGATCGGGCTGAGTATTGGTCAGCGGGTGGTGAGCAATTGTACCGTGCATCATATGTGTGTTTATTGTTCTTTTTCTCTTCCCTTTTTAGTTTTATATTCTCTTCCCTTGTTATTTCCCTTATTGTTATTATTGGTGGTAGCAGTAGTAGTTTTGTGTTATACCTTAATTACTGAACTGTTCTTATCTGAACCTGTGGGAGTTACATTCTTTCGATTCTCTATGCTGCTGGGAGTGGGGGGGGGAAGAACGGGGGAAGAGTTGAACGAATGGCTATATGGTTCTGAGTTACCAGCTAGGCTTCAATCATTACAGTAGTTTGAAGAAAAATCTTCTAGAAAGCAGCTTCATGGAGGCAGAGTTCTATTTTGTAATACGGTTCCTGAGTTGATCACTGCGTTTGCATAGGCCTAGAAACAACAAATCCTCATGTGAGCACTGAAAATAAGAGTCTTTTTTTGGTTTGCTTTTAAAAGGTTGGGTTTTCCATGTTCTGTTTGAAGGGTTTCATCACAAGTTATGTGTTACAGAAGGCGTGTTTGCTGCTTTTCCTTCTGCAGGTCCAATGATGCACCAGCAGCCTCCCTCCCAGCAATACAACATGCCACAAGCTGGTGGCCAGCATTACCAGGGGCAGCAGCCACCTATGGGAATGATGGGCCAAGTTAACCAGGGAAATCACATGATGGGTCAGAGGCAGATTCCTCCGTACAGGCCACCACAGCAAGGTAGGACTTCACTTCAGTGTTTTTACATTGGCTTTAAATAACCATCTTTTAAACTATTTTAAATCACTTTTCTTGCTTACGATTTTGATCAAATTATTGGGTGTCACAGACTGCTTGCGAACTCTTTTTGTTACCCTTTTAAGGGTGGTTCTTGCAGTAACAGATTACTGGTATTACCATGAAGTGTGAAGACAAGTATTTCTCTTGTTTTGAGTTCTTTCTGACAAAAAGTATGTAAAAATACTCAGCATCTCAGATATGCTGATGCAGAATTCTGTTTCAATATTTAAATGATAGGTACAGTAAAGGAACAGAGTGACTGCTTGATTCTGAATTCTCTCAATTACAAAAAAAAAAGGAACAATGTTCCACAATCTTGCTTCTCTTTTTTTTTTTTCCTTTTTTTTTCTTTCCAGTCCTTTTAGAAAAGAAATAACTTTATTTTTAGCACCTTAGTCTGTTATGCACATGTTGCTAAAATGAGCTCAAAACTGCTTTTTTATGTATGTGCTCAGTCTAGTGCAGCCAAACAACTGTGTATCTGTGTATATATAGATAAGTTTTCTTTTCATGTTTTTTTTTAAGTAAACCAGATTACATATGTTGTCTGAAATGCAACAGTATGGGTGGGGAGTACATTTGAGAAAAATTTCTCATACTAAAATCAGAAATTAGCAGGCTTTATAACAGAGAAAACAAGTTATTTACGTATTGACTGGTTGTGGTTTTTCAGGCCCACCACAGCAGTACTCAGGCCAGGAAGACTATTATGGGGACCAATACAGTCATGGTGGACAAGGTCCTCCAGAAGGCATGAACCAGCAATATTACCCTGATGGTAATCTCTCATAAATGTTAACTTTCCCATTTTCTATACCTGCCCAATACTAATGTAGTCATATGCCCAAAATTAGGGAATAAGGCAAGAGTAGTAATTGGATGTCATACCTCACATTTACAAAACCTTCCAAATTCAGAATTCTTACTACAGTTTAAGATACTATGACAAGTTAATTTTACAACTTACTGAAAGCATGTAATTTGTAATACTCCCACTTGAAACTCTAGCAAGAGTTTTAGTATTTCAAAATTAACTGCTGTAATTGGTTTATCTAAAAATGTGGAGGGTTCCTTAGCATATCTAGTATAATTGAGTTGAATTAAAACAGTTGTAATTTTGTTGTAGTTAAGAGAGGGGGCGATATCCTTTTATTTAAGAATTTATTGAAGTTGAAAAACGTGGTAAATGGATGTGGTTTTTCTGTAAATATTCTGTTTTTTAACTTAGCATTTACTTTTCATGTAAGTTGCACCGTGTGTTACTGCTGCTATGGTATGGGCCTTCAGTTTAATTTTTACAAAGGAATAAAATGGTCCCTGCCCTGAGGAGATCGTAATTGTGAATCCTCTTTAGAAGTCCCCCCAGTCCTTTCAAGGCAAGACTGGAACTTTGGATTTCATAAATCTGTCCTCCTTCTTCTTGGAATTTAGAGTGCTGAAGGCTATTAGATTGTGTTATGAGTTAGAAAAGTTGCAATTAACATGGTTTTGGGCTGAGCAGAGGCTGAGAGAACAAAGATGCTGACTCATGACTGCTCTGATAACCGTGTGCGCAACTTAACGGCATCTTACAAAGTTCAGGGAATGTGGTAGATGTTAATGTTTTAAGAATGTATACACAGCAAAGTGGAGTAATTGCCAGTGCAGCTGCTCATTGAAAATAAACAGATACAAGTTGGTTGTTTGAATTTTAATTTCTATTAAATTGATTTTAAGATACATCGACCCATGTCTGTATAAGCTTATGTGTTATTTGTGCAGTTATCTTACAAGTTGCATTAACTCATAAATAAGCTTTCATTTTGGAACTTTTATGTTGTAAGCATGAACATTAAAGGGTTACAGGCAATTTACTGTAGTAAGGGCTATTCAGTGTTGCCGTCAACTGCTCCGTGGCAACACACATTACTTCTCTAAGACCTATTTGCTCTATAGAGTCAATCTTTATCATTACCTCATTATTACTGATATAGCACCTAAAGAGAATTTATTGTAGTACTTGTTTAAATGAGTATACATTAGATTCAGTCGATGATGTGTGGTAAAATAGCAGAACTAAGTATGATGACGTCTTAGTTTTAGAATTTTCTCATTTCCTTTTAATTCCAAAATTTTATTCTAAATTTATATAATCTGTGTAATTTTAATTTCAAATTTAAACATAATTTTGGCTTGTTTTCTTGAAGCTAGCAGTAAGATATATTTTGGTCATCTGTAACATAAAATGGTTGCTATAAAAAGCAACAACAGGTAGGGTACTTACTGCATATATTGGTTTCTTAATCAGATATGCCAGAAAAGGAAGGTTTGTTTACAATGATCCTACTCAGGACTGAAATGTAAGAGGAAATGATTTCTTAAGACTTGTAGGAATTCTGTTTGTAGGAAAACATTTGAGATTGTTGTTTTTCTGTCACTTAAAAGCAAAATTTAATGTAGACCATGGTTCATAACTTCATTGAGCTTTTTTTGTTATATTTCACACTGCTTTTAGCATATGCTTTTGAATTGGAGATCAGTGGAACAGGTGTTAGACAAAGTATGATAATTGCTTTCTTTGTTCATTCTAATTTAATTCAGGTTATTTACATGTGAAAGGCCTAAATGCTTTCATTTTTATTTTTTTTTTTTTGAGTGAAAGATAAAGTACTCCCCTCCTCCCCTCCAACAAGGATTATCAGTAGGTTAAGACCATCCCTTGCTGTGATGTTGCTAAAACTACTGCGTTAAGCCTTTTTTTTTCCTGTCACATGTTAATACAATATGAAAGGAAATCATATTAATAAGTCTTTGGCTAATACATTTGAAAATTCTTTTTCATGTATATCCAGTTGAAATTTTTTTCATTTTTCTGAGAAATGAAATATTTTGAGGGTTTTCACTCAGAGGCCATTAACGTTTCTTCCTGTCTCTTGTCGAATTGATGTAGGTCATAATGATTACGGTTATCAGCAACCGTCGTATCCTGAACAAGGCTACGATAGGCCTTATGAGGATTCCTCACAACATTACTACGAAGGAGGTATCTATATACCTTCACACACATACGCACATACATTCCCTTTCCTCCCTCACCCGCAACGGGAACAAAAATTCCTGCACAACACGACTTATACCCATGCAAAGCTCTTGTAGAATACTAGTTGCTGGCTGTCTTGAAAATTGCAGGGAACTTGAAGTGTTCAGAATAATTTCTTGCAAACACCTAAAATATATAACTACAATTTGCCATTTCTAACAACAGTAAAATGACTAAAACACTCTAGAGACTTTTTTATTTTTTTTTTTACCTCAATGGAAATTTTTATTTAAACATAAATTTGTTGGTTCAGTTGTATATCTTTTTGTGTGTGTATATATATTTTGTATAATTGTAGTGCCGTTAGGAAACAGCTTGCTGATCTTGTGTAGCTAGTCTGTGCTCTTGTAGCTGTCCTTAATTTTGTCTTTTTTTTTTTGTTTGTTTTTTGTTTGTTTGTTTGTTTTTTCATTTTATTTAGCGTAGTCATGGTCCTATGACTGTGATGTTCCAGTAAATGTAATGCTTGTTTGGCAGAGATGCTGAAAACGCTGCAGTTCAACTTTTCAATACTGGCTTTAACTGCAGTTTGTTTGGCCGAATTCCTTCTCTTTGGTTTGAGTTTTCTTTGTTTTGTTCAGTTTTTGAAATCAATATCGCATTTTCATTTTGTTCTTGTGGTGTTGGCTGTGCATCTTAGAGGGGAAAAAAAAATTACAAAGTAGGTATCTTTATAAGCTTTTGCTTTCTTGCAATCATCTTACAGGAAACTCACAATATGGTCAGCAGCAAGATGCATATCAAGGACCGCCCCAGCAGCAGGGTTATCCACCACAACAACAGCAATATCCAGGCCAACAAGGCTATCCAGGACAACAGCAAGGTTATGGTAAGAACCTGAAGACACAGACAGCAATCGCAGAAAAAACTTAAGAGACATCCTCGTATGTTATTCGATCCGTATTTTACTTGGTTGAAAGGCCAAGATTGTGCAAAAAAGCTGCCCACAGTTTCACTGAGCCAAAACAAGAAAGTGTAGAAGGCAGCATGTTTTGGGAGGTAGATTGTGTTGGCAGTTTGGGACAGTGTGGTGGCACAGAAAAGCGAAGGTGTCTGTAATTTAGAAAGACCCAGAAAGACTGCTCTCTTGTGTCCTCTGTAGGTGAACACTGTCAGGAGGGCACAGAAACAGCAGAGCCATTTTTATTCTGTCATGCTTGGATTTGCCATATAGAACAAAATCTTTTAAAAACTAGTTTAAAATTTTATCCAGCATACAATAATGATTCTTTTTAAATTCTTATACTGATCAGTAAGGAAATGAATAAGCATTACCAATGCAGCTTTCAAGAGAGCTTGCCTCACAAATTTGTACTAGTGGTGCAAACCTTCTGATGTATGGCAGGAATCAGAAATCCACTGCCACAAGTGAGATAATAAAGTCCTTAAATTCAAGGAAAACCTCCCAAACAGGAAACTTTAAAGTATTGGTATGTAGATACTTTGCATTACATCTGAAAATTTGAGGTCAAAAGAACATACTGAAAATACTGCTCTTTCAGGTTTTACTTGCTGCATATGGTAAAGCTCTGCATATTTATTTCAGAAGAAGGAACCTCTGTAATATATTTAACTTTTAGCTTTGTTGCAGGTTTAGGTGCTAAAACTTTTTCAGCATTGTGTGTGTGCAGGGAATGCATGAATGACTTGTTTGCCATGTAAATAAATGCCAGATACACGTTAAATCCAGTTATGTTGAGACAGCATTAAATTTTAAAAGGATCCACTGAGATTTAGCAGGTTTTTGCCTTTTGGAGGTTATGAATGAATTGATAGTTTTAAAATAATACTCATGTACTTATATTCTGCTAAATGGAACAGGGGAACAGAATGAAGATCAGAGTGAAGGTTCATCTAGCTCACTGTTTAAGTTTTGTAAATAAATCTGACTTATTCTAAAACCTTATGTTAAAAAATAATTAGAGAAAAGGAATGAAGACATCTGTTGGTGTGAACTCACCCACCATAATTTGTAAACCCAAATAGCGTGCTTCTCAATTCTCATTTTTTTAGCAGAAATAGATACTGATGTTCCATTTTTATTTTATAAAGTGTGTCACTGAATATTTAGAATTCAGCTGTGAAGAATGACCATGAATAAATAAAACCAAGTCTTATTTTTCAGCACTTTCTAGGATTGTAGTATCTTTGCTTGATTTAATATTAATTGCATTCTAATTTGCAAAAATATATCGTCATTCCAGATATAATTATCAACCTTTAAGGTTTCATTGCATGTAGAAAGCTGAAACTGCATAGTTGAAGGGGATTTGAGGCCTGAGGAGGATCTTAATAGCCTATGGAACTTTTCTTTTCCAGGTCATCTTTTTGACTGTCATATAGATCCAGAATTGCTAAAAGATTTACCAGCTGATGTCATCTTGATGTCCAGTGCCTATAGCTAAAGCTAACCTTCCCCACCACTAAATCATATTACTGCTAAAACACATCAGTTTCTTCTGAGGGAGCAAAAAAAAAAGTATTGTTTTGTTTAAAAGAAAGCACTTCTGAAGAGGTGCAGATCTCTGGCCATTTTTAAGGGGTGGTGGTGAAAAGCTAAATTAGATCCACTGGAAAAAATCCGTATGAAGTGGCCTACTGTCTACTTCAGTGACATCTTTCCCAAGGTGGGAAGGAATGAAGTTAGTTTTGTTTGGAATGTGGCTGCATTAGATTACTAGCCTAATGGTAGTAACTATTAGGTTAGCTTCCAGTGGTAGACAAACTGAGTCCTTGTGAATAGTAACAGAGTTTGTATTGACAAAAGAACTGCTTTATTTTATAGCCAAAAAAGGCTGGAGCCAAGTGGTGGGTTTTCTCATCTTTTTTCTGGAAAGTTAGGATGACCAGCAGAGTATGGAGTTAGGGAGTGCTTTTTTCCATCCCACAATAGCATTTACTTGTTGTCACATTTCACATTTTGTGACTGTAACTCGCTTGCCTGATGCTCCATTTATGATTGCCTGCTGTGGTATGGGAACTGACTTCTGGCAGTGCAGCCCTGCCTAGGCTCTTCAGAGGGTCCAGGTGCTAAGCGCTGGTGATCATCTAGCTGCTTCTGGCATTAGAAAGTTTTAGGACTGGAGCAGCATTACAGCAGGAGGAGAGTGTCTCCCTAAATCCTGGACAGTTCTCATGGTTAGGATTTATCATTTCTTGCCTTGTTCTTCTCTGTCCTGTGAATCTAGTGTGTGGAACTACATGTATTCGTAATAAAAAATGAATATATAAATAAAGGTAAATATTTCTGTGGTTGGACCACAGGCCTTGCAGCCAAGGTGCTTTCCAGGGTAAGAGGAGGACTACTGATCCCTGATATGTTTTTAGGTAGGAAGAGAACTAATTGCCCAGTAGTGATACTTCTTAGCCCTGCTCAGTTGTAAAATTCAAAGCTCTTATGTTCTCTTCTTACTAGCGCCTTAAGCAATCTGTTTTGTTTTCTTTTTTTTGTTTGTTTGGTTTTTGTTTTTTTGTTCCTGTTTTAATACTTGCCAGGCCCCTCCCAGAGTGGTCCAGGACCTCAGTATCCCAGTTATCCACAAGGACAAGGCCAGCAGTATGGGGGATACAGGCCTGCTCAGCCTGGGCCACCACAGCCACCACAGCAGAGGCCTTATGGATATGACCAGGTATTCTTTCATTTGATGAGAAAGTTGTGATTCTTACACACTTATTTGATAATCTTAGTTTCTTGTGGACATTTAAACTAATAAACTAGAGGACATGGTCTCTCAGGTGTGTATGTGCAGTTCTCCTGGATTTTATTTCCTGGTGAGTTACCCAGAATCATTTATCTGGAGGTGTGATTAGTCATTCTCTTGCGAAGTGTTAATGCAATTTGGCAAAGTAAGGCACTCCCGGCAGTATTTTTGGACCTTAAAGATTAAGGTGATCTGTTTCATATGCCTCATGGTATATGACTAATACGAAAAATGAGGTCCTTAAATCTCATGGTGGATCATTCTTTATTACTGCTTTGCAATGAAAATGGTTGAATTTATTTTCCACAAACACAATCCACTAATCCTCCTTTCCAGCTGCAGAAGCACCTCAGGTGTGCAGCTGATGGTCTTCTACTGTAAAGCTGTGTGGGCAGACATAAATCCTGTTTTTACACAGATTTTCTCTGAGCAGTATAAAGAACACTGAACAAGGGAAACAAGTGACCTGAAAATCAACTGCTTGTTTCCGTTGCTGCTAAGATAAGTAGTGCTTAAAACTCTGGGATGGAGTTGTAGTGCAGTACTTCTATAAAAAACCTGTCATGTGATTAAAGGATGAAGTGGAGAGTTTATTCCTGTAGAAGGCACTAAACCATAAAAATACAATTTTGCAATATGAATTGTTCAGAAGTATCATTAAAATGTACACTATTACTTTCCTTGGAATAAATAAAATGGATTAACTAAATGTACATTATGGTCAAGTTGAGGTCTTAGTGTTTTAGGTATCCTGATATGTCAGCAGAAGATCAGTTGAACTTTCAGTAAGAATTTTCCTGTGGAAGTGGGAACAGCCACAATTGTCCACATATTTAAAGGAGAACAGTTGGCTTCCTTTCTACAGAAATTAGCAAAGACAAGGAAGAAGGAACAATCTCTTTCAGTGTGGTAGTTTAGAGATACAATTACTTCTCATTATTTAACAGATTAACAAAATGCTTATGCACTAAACTAATAACTTCCTCCTGCAAATAATAAGCTATGGAAAAATGCTTTGCATGTGGTAAATGTAGGGTCAAGGGAACTTGATCTCAGTTTGCTGAGTTTCTTCCAGCTTTCTTTGCAGTAGAATTGGATAACCCTCTCTGTAGATGGGCTCTACTCTTCCAGTTTGTGTAGTCTTAAGTTCCGCTGGGAAACTCAATTATAGAAGGCCTCTGTTTCATACTAGCCATTACCACAGGAATTGCACTGCTTAAATTCTCATTTGGCAGTTGTTTTGACTGTCATATGGAAAAACCTGACATTGCAACATAAAATGGAAATCTGAAATGGTACTTAACATTGACTAGTGCCAGGACAGTAGCTTGGAGAATGTTTACTTTTTACGCCACTACCAATTTCTGCAAGCCTTGAAGCCTGTGGTGAAGGATCGTGGTAAGCATGTAGCACTGATGCGTTCACCTCTGCCCTGCTCTGCAGTTCATAACATTCTGTCAGAAGAAATAGAGAATATCAATAAGGGTAATAATTCTATGTATCAGATACCTGGAAGAATTGGTTCCCATAGGATATGTTGACTAGTTGTGTTCACTGTGATGTGCCTTGGGTTTTGAGATACATGTATCAGTCCATTCTGTGATGCTTGATGTATGAATATTTTTAGGTACTTCTAAAAGCAGGTTAGTTTCCAAAAGTACTTTGAATTTGGGTCACCTGGTCTTCTTGAAATAATTTTCAAAGTTTGGGTGGGAAGTAACTCCTATATTTTAATTTTGGTGGTGTTCTGCAAATTTCACAGCAGTCTGTCGAATTTGAAGGTTCACTGTTCTGATCAGATTAGCATCATGGCTTTCAGTCTGCATCACCAGTCTTCCTTGTAAAACATAAAGGAGTTTTAGAGAGATGAAACTGTACCACTACATCAGCTTATCATTTATTATTTGTTGTTTCTATCTTCAACATCATGGTTTATGTGGATGGTCTTCTGATTTCAGCTTTTAATACAGGAAAAATATGCCTTGTGATCTAATTATGTATTTGAATTTTTTTTTTTAGGGTCAGTATGGAAATTACCAACAGTGAAAAAGTACTCACATTCCAGTAGGTAATATCTTTTAGCAGCCATATTGTCTCCTCAGCACTGTGGACATCTTCCTGAGATGAGAACTTCCCATTCCATCTAGCTTTTGGAAAAATCTTGTGGCTGTTTTATGGTATACAGTCTTTATGGCTTAATTGTTAAAGACTGTAGATTCTCAGAAACCGGTTTCACATCTCTACTCTAGATGGCAATATTGGACAGAAAATACATGACATAATTTGCAGTGAGTTGACTGTATGTCAGATAGACTGTTACAGACTGAAAGGTGTGAACAGCTTTGTATGTTTATGAAGGTTATGGGAATTTAATATTTTTTCCACAGATTTTTTTTGTAGGGGGAAAGGGGAAATGCACACTTTTTACAGCAGCAATATTTTGTATATTATGTTTTTCATGTGGTGAATATGCAAGACAGTACACTACTCGCTGGGCAGGATAAGAAATCTACTGTTAAAAATAGGTAGGGGTATGATAAGTGCTTGATTGTATAAATCTCGAAATGGTGTACAATAAAGATAACAGTGAAAAAAGATGGAGAACATCATACATCACTGATAGGTTCATGTACAAAGAGAATGAGAATCCCAGTTATCTAAATGGGAACATAATTAAGGACAGTATAATATAGTCTTGTGCAAAGATTAATTTTTTAAGCTTTCCAATTTTTCTGAGTGAAGCAGTTTTGTAAAAATTATTTCTAACATAATTTGACAGTTTTCTGCAACATTTTTTGGGTAACAAGGTAAATGTTTGGGTTTTATTTCTCAAGTGTTTTGTCACAGCTTTGCATAAGCAAGCTGTAATCCCTCTTAATAATTGCAATAACAAAGAAAATGACAAGTGTTAATTTTACTTGGCTTGAATATGCAAAGAACTTGAAAAAGAGTGTGGAGGACAGGACTGTATTGTATAAGTGTATTTTAATCTTTAGTTGAATAATTTGTATGTATCAAAATAGCCTAGAAGACTTTGTAAAACCTATCTAAACTTTCCTAACTGGGAGATAATATCTTTAGAAAGGGGGCATTTTCTGTGTGTGTCCATTTTTCTTACGGTTACCATGAGACCAAGGGATGTTTTATAACAGCAAATATAAAACCTGTTGGTGAGATAAATGCCAAACTTCGGTTTGAACTGCGTTACAGCTTATAGTGTTGCATGTGAGATAGAGGCAGCACCTTGATCAATAGCTTAGTACACACAAAAAATTGGTTTTGAGACTGTCCTGCAACTGTGTATCAGATAAATAAATGGATATTCTGTTGTGCAGGAGTATATAAATTCAGGAATTCCTGGCAACTTTTATAAAGGACAAAACTTAAAATTAGCCCAGGGTAAAACAATATTTCGGTTTTAGTTGATCACATTTGGGGATTAAAACTAGAAAAAACAGCTGGTGTTCATAATACATACGACATTACACATGGAGACAAGATTTTAAATTTGTTCATCATTTTTAAAGGGAAAACAGTTTTCTTAAAGTTGATAGAAAATACACATCAAGGTTTGAACAGATACGGCATGAGAAACATTATTATGAATGAAATGCTTGTAGGTTCTGTGCCAATTTTCCACCACTGTGTACTTCATCGCTATTTAAAACTGTACTCCATCAATTCTAACGGAAGAATAAATTATTTGTGATTTTAATTTTCTCATTTGTTTCTTTAAATTAGATCCTGATCACTCTGATGTCTCATCTGGAGACTCTGCTGTGGGGTTTTATTTTATAGAAGTTTGGCCAGAATAACCAAACTCTATTTGCATTCTAGGACTTTATCAAAATTCTCTTGCCATAGCCAAGTTAATTAGAATTAACTGTTCAGTAATCAGCATGTTGTGTAGGTTGTTTGTTACAAAATTCTTCCTCTGAAAATGAAGGTCCATGAGGCTATAATCAAGATGACTGAATTAGATAAATGAGTTGAGGAGGCAAAAATGTGTTGAACCCAGCCTGGTGTAGATATGTTATCTCATTTGAAATAAGCTCAACTGACATTAAGAAATAATTTGTCTTGCCAGCCCATCTTCTGTTGTCTTATTCTCCTTTTTAATGGAAACTAAAATTGCAGTTTTAATAAGCAGAATTTCCTCCAGGGTTTCCCTCCTAGAGACTACTGCATTTGCAAGGTTTAATTGTTTTATAACGGTCCTGTTTCGTAAAACTTTTTAATTGGTGGTGACAAAAATTACCTTATTCCTCTGATACAATGCCAGAAGAACAACTTGAGAGGAGATGGCTCCACATGAAAGTATTCCTACTAAAATGATGTATTAAAAAAGAACCAGTTTTCCCTAAACAAAACAGAAGCAGGAATGCATGACAGGACCAGGATAAGATAGCAGGATACTGCATTCATTTTAGTAAGTACTCTGTATTAAATAAAACCCAAACAACAGGAAACCAGTAAGGAAAGTGTTACATTTGGCATTTTACATGTAGAATGTAGAAAATAAGACCTAAGAAGGAGACTAACACAGCAGATCATATATGTGAACAGATATTATGCAGATATTTGAAGTAAAATGGAGGTAATGAATTCAGTGACAGTTATCATAGTGCTGTGATTTTGCCATCATACTTTGCTCCTCCTTCTCAGACAGTTTTATTTCCTTTCCTGCTCTGTGAATGACTCACAGAGGGGAGAAGCTGGATCACTGTTTCAAATGAAGCTGTCTTCACAATGTTGTAACATAAGTAAGCAAACATGCCACTTTCTAGAGCAGGATATATGTATATATTTGGAAGTAGTCCCACTTTCATATCTTAAATTACTTTTAAAGTTAAAAGTGATTAATATTTTTGAGAAAATGTTCCTGACTGAAGAGGAGCAAGGACTTAATGCAAAAGTACCATTGTACTACGGTTCTCACCACAGAGGATGCTGAAACACTTTAATATGATTAAGAAAAAATAAAAAATCAGATTTTAGATTCAAAAAAAGGAAAGAATACTTAAATTTAAAAAATGAAGAGAAATTGTTACATCAGTAAGGCCAGGTGGAATTCAGCTGGAAGGCTCTTCCTTAGTGACATGGTTTAGCGGTGGCCTTGTCAGTGCTGGGGTAAAGCCTGGACTTGATGATCTCAAAGATCTTTTCAAACTTAGTTGATTCTATGATAAGACCCTCAATCCACTAGAATTACTGTAAAAAAATCATAATACAATCTGATAGAATTGAGCTTTATTTGTATGTTCACAAAGCCTCAGGTGCGCCAAGAAGGTGCTACCATGAAAAGCTGCAGTAAGGTGGACTGTGAAGCACTGGAAATTAGGCAAGCTGGGAGCAGAGTAGGAATAAATGCTAAATATACAGAATTATGGAGATTGATAGTAAGTTGTGCTAGTACTCTACTAGGACCACTAATGAACACCCAATAAATTGGAGAAAGGAATACATGTTCTGGTAGCAAAATGAAGTGCAAGTGGTGCTGCTTAGATTATGTAGGACTTAAAAACTTTTTGGAAATGCAGTGAGCTGTAGCAGAACGTAAGAAATGGGTGGTGTTTACAAGTAACAACAAAGTAGGTTCTGAGTGGATTAATACCAATTTACTCATATGCAGTTAATCAAATGTCAGGTGAAATGATGTGGCTAGAGCAGTAAAACTGCTGTTTAGCAGGCACTGAAAGTCACAGTGCCACCAAAATAAATGTTCAAAAAGCAGTGGCATGGAGCGCTTGGCAAAGTCCTTTAACACTGATCAGTTTTATCAGCCCACTGAATTGCTGTGTTCATCCTTATCTCTCCCGTATCAAAAAAAAAAAGAGATCACTCAGGTAAAAGATAAGTGGGTGATGAGTGGTCGAGAACAAATGAAGTATGTTTGTTTGGGATTCTGTGTGTCAGAAGCCAGTATGCATAAACCAGTGGTACAGAGCAGTGTAAATTTTGCAAGGATGCAGACAACATGAAGAAAATTGGAGGCAATACTTTTAAAATTGATAACAGGAAATGCTTTTTATGACAAGCACAACTGCAGACTCAATCCTGAAGATATTACTGAAGCCAGGGGCTTAGTCAGATTTAAAAAATGGAATTGGAGATACATATATATATATGAGAATGGGTGCACTTACATTCAATCAGATGAAAGTTTATTCTGAAAGAATATAAAACCTTGTGCTTCACAGCTTTATACAACAGGCAGCATGTTAGAGTTTAGGAGGTATTTCTGTTGGTGCCTTGACAATAAATATTGGGAGTATATTTAGGTTTCTTTTTATCATAGCTTTAAGAGCCTCACTGCAAAACCTGGAAGCGGGCGTCATTAGCAGCAGTCTGTTGGTTTAGGTTGCAGAATTAACCAGATTTAAATCTGAACTGAGGTGGCAATATTCTGTTCAGAAAATTATTTTTTTGCACTATTGTGAAATGTATCACCAAAATAACAGGAATACTGAAATATTTATGTCTCAAGCTTGTAAGATTCTGGATGCTTTCACTCAATTCTCATAAGCTTCCCGTGGCGCAGTTTTTCAGGACAACTTTTTGACTAATCCATGTCTGATTTCCCCTGCCTGGATCTGATGATTTTACAAGAGGAGATTTTTTTCAGTGTTCTAGAGATAATGTTTTCTAATTTGCCCTTACTGTTTTTCACTTGGTCTTATGAAATGAAGGTAGTAAAAGTATGTCAGAGGCTTCACAGATGTACAACTTAGGTTTCTGGTGGGGAAGAGCTGTGGGGCTGGAAAGCAAGCTGCCGAAATAGCCAGAGCTAATAGTCTGTGAACTCTTCAGAGCACTGTGTTACGTTCATTTGCCTTGACACTTTTTAGATAAGTGGTGTAGGTGAATTTCCATATAAATGCTTTTGCATTTTGGTTCATAATTTTCATTTAATCTAAAAGTTAATTTTACACAGCATAAATTCTAATCACCTACTGCAGTTGGTGTTGCCAGAAGTGTGCTGGCATCTTGACGCAGGGCCATTACAGATACTTCTGCAGAAAAATGCCATTTGCTAGGGCAGGCTTGGTAGAAATGCACATTTTGTTTTTATGAAATTAAGTTCCATCAGTTGTACCTCCTGTCTGGTTTTAGCAAACTTCAAATCAAGTGAAAAGTTTTTAGTCTTCAGTATTCAGTGCTGAATTTAGTTTCCATCCTTTTCCTTTTCTCAGTCCAGAGTCTTTATACTTCCTTTCTATGGGGCTACAGTATAAACAAGTGCCACAGTTCTTAGTTTCTATCTAAATACTGATTATGGCTTTACTTAGGTAGTTTCTTGCCAAGTTGATTCAGTGTCAGTCTCAAAGGTTAATGATGAGTATATCTTTCTTTTGTTTGTCTCCAGTAACAAAAGGGATCATTTTAGGTCTACCTCTTCTCATTTGAGCGTCTAAATAATTTCATTCATCTATCTGTTTACTCCTACCCATGTTTCCAGCTTGGATAAAATATTTGCCTTCTATAATGAAATCTGTTATTTTGAAACTCACTGTTGGGATAAAAGGGTTCTGCCTGTAAACACCAGAGGTTTTCATTTCTTAAGCCCAGAAAGCCTACACATAAGTATGACAAAGTATTTGCTAGCTTGATGCTGATTTCCTATTTATCACCTGCTTCAGTACCCATGTGGGCTCAGGAGAGGTAAGAACACAGCAAAACTGAGGCAGGCGTGAAGGTTTCTGTTGTATCCCCTAAAGTTTTTGGCTGATGGCAAGTGGCTGATTTAAGGACCGTAAATAGATGCTTGGTGGCTACTAGGATATCTGGAACTGCTACAAGTACCTTGTATGCATGCTAACCTGTCTAATGGAGCCTGGTGTTCACTGGTGCTTGTTAAGACTTGCTATGCTCTTGCTATAAAGAACAACACTGATACTTTATTACCTCAGAAGCTTAGTTCTATATGGCCTGTATTATTGCCCTTCAGTTTCACATTGCTTCATGTTTTCCTGCTCTCTGGCAGCAAACGAGGAAGGCAGACAACCAGGAGTCTTACGTGAGACCCATTCTACTGATGAAGAAGCAAAGAGCATGGAGATAAATGAATTTGCTTCAGTAGTTCTTTTGGCTGTTTGGAAATTTGGGGTCTCCAATGTAGTAGACCTGAAGTCTGGGGGCCAAGCGCAGTAGAGGTGACCTGCTGACTAAGTTTTCTTGATACTCTGCCCTATTGCCGTTGTTGAAGTGACTGCTGACAGCTGGTCGCTATCTGAATGAGCACTTGGCAGTATGTTGGCATGACGAGTTCGAATCAGTGTTTTGAAGTGAGCTAGTGGGCCAAAGCACCTTCTGTTGAGCTGCTGATGTTTCCACTGAGTTGTTGCAGAAGAATGCTGCAGGGTGTCATGCTGGCTGGTGTGCGTTTGTGTCTTTGCAACGCATTGGTCCAATGGCTCAGTAGCTTGTAGGCTACCCTACATTATGCTGTCAGTCATGCAGGCAGTTTGTATATTTAGATGAATATTGAGAAACTCGCTCCTTTGCTACTGTTTCTCTCATCATGGCACCATTTTAATCATCTGCTCTGTTTTCATGAGCCATGACAGCTTACCTTTTGACCGTGCCCATCTTCTAGAAGAGTAGCAGGCAAGACTCATCTTGAAGCCTTTTGAAGATGCAAAGGTAGAATTGCTGCTGGACATACTGGAAGATATCTGTGGCAAAGAACAGATAAAAATTATTTATGGAGCTGGCCATGTCGATGCTAAGGTCATCTATAGTTCCTCCTATGTGTTTGAGACCACCTTCTCCATTGCTATGAGGAGGCTCTGAGCTTAAGAGACAGCTATGAATTAGTGGATTTAAATCATACTTACCATTTGGAGGCAGGGCTTTTGGGTGAGTATCTATATAGAGGACTACTCCCTGAGTGTCTAAAAGAGCACAATAACTTCCAAGCACCAATGCATGTGAGGGAGAGAGTGCCTATAAGGCTTGCTTATGTTTCTTAGTGGCTGATAACTTTGGAGTGTCTACTTCAAGGAAGATAGACAACAAAGTCCACCTGCTCCTGGCAGAATACGTAAGGTCATGTGAAGCCTCACCAAGCACAGAGTCCACAATTTCCGCACTGTGGCCACCTATGACTACATCGAGATGTAGCTACTGCTTTTATATGGGCCTTCCTGGATTTTCACAGGTGTACTGACTGGCATCACTGGCCCATGCTGGGGCACCCCTCTCCAGCACCATCTTCTGCACATGTAGATCTTGGGAGCAGGAGATACAATAATATCTTGGAGCCAGCATTTTCACTAATGCAGGAGTTGATGGTAATGGGGAATGGTAGCTGTGCAAACATGTCTTGGGAAGGGGATACAGTAGAATACAGGCGGGTCCCTAGGAGAATTTGATACAGAAGGCATGGGGAATGCAGCCAAATGGAAGAGATTTTCTGTGGGCTCATTCTCACCAGTGAAGAGGAATCACCTCTCAAATCAGGGCTTAAAGGCAGCTTGAGTAGGAGATCATGAGGAGGTAGAAGTTTACTCTTAGAAAAGGAAGGAAGGGGAGGAGCAAATAATGTTTTCGACGGCAGAACCAGTGCTGCCCATCTTTGCATTGTAGTATCAAGAATAACGGTATGGTTGGATTCTCTGACACTTAATGAGTTGAGCTCTAACAACAGCCTTTGCTCAGCTGAGGTATTAACTCTCTCTTCTTTCCTAGCTGGGTTGTTTCGTGACCCCTGTAGGAATGTAATGTCTTGAAACGTCTCTCTGAGAGTTGCTGAAATTTGTCAGTTGAAATTTGTCAGAGTTCACTTTTTCTCAGGAACCCCAACAAACAGCAAACTTCCACACAGAAGATGTCTGTGATCTCAGAGAATAAAGAGGAAACGTCTGGGGGGAAAAAAAAGCCTAAAAAGGAGCTCAGGAGAGCTGGCAAGTCCTTAAAGAAATTGTATTATGGGTAGACGTACGAATTATCTCAATGTGGAGGATCAAAAGCTCATCAGTGCCTTCAAACAAAAGAAGTGCACAGAAAGCTCTCATTGTTAGGATTAAGCTTATAAGAATAGTAGAACATACTGAAATAAAATCAAGGCAAGGCACAAAATGAACTATAACTATTCAGAGATACTGGTAGAAAAGGAGGAGGTGGTCCATTACTTCACAGAGAACAAAATATGCAGACAGTGTTGCTGAAGAGTATTCGAGCTTAGGACATTGCTTCTAGACCTAGGTAGGAATAATCAGCTATGCAACTACCTTATGAGTAGGTTCATTAGGTTCATGTAACTTTACTATGGTTACAGGAAACGATGAGATTGCAACCCCTGTTTTAGGATCAAAGAACTAGTAAAGTAACAGCGATAATAACAATAGATCCTAGCTTTGTTATCTTAGTGCCCATGTCAGACCAATTTATGGCAGGAGGAAAGACAGTGGGCACATTAGAGGTAGGATCTTGGTGGGGATAATTATCCCCAGTTGACTACTGGCAAGAGATGAGTATGGAGAGATGATGGTGGGTGGATCTCAGAGGGGAATAACATGTATTGATCATATTTATCAAACACAGTGAGCTGACCGCAAGATCCATAATAGTATATTGTCTCATTATAGTACAAAACATATATTAGGTCAAACATAGATTACACCTTTACTCTTAATCCCCACCACCACTGAGGGAGTCATGAACTTCCAGCAAAGGATATGATGGCGAGGGAGTAAATAAATGGTCTTGCAGAGAACCTGCCAGCTGCCTCATCCCATGGAAATGGATTCTGGGAAACCAGTAGGTAAAACTCTCATTTTGAACATCAGTTCTTGCTATTCATTTGCACTGCTCCTCCTTTTTTATTTCAGAAAACATCCCTTAATTTTTAACTTTGCCTACACAAATTTATGATGTTAGGATTCGGTGGTTCCCATACTCCTGAGTTATTTTCAACCTTATTAAGCATCTGTGCAGATTTCCCAATTGGTGCTGAGAAACTGTCTTCTGGGGAGATGAGAATCCAAGTTCTCTACTAAATAGGCCATTCTTAAGCACCACTGTCTTCTGCAGTTTGTTTCTTTTTAATACCAAGCACCTAAGGATGCTCAGGATATTCTCCCATCATCATTCTCAGCTGAGCTGGATATGTGCCATCTGGGGCTGCTGGCAGTGCTTGTGCTATGGAAGGGGACTGTATCACCATCACAAAAGGAGTTCCCATTGTCTAGACACCCTTGCCTGAGCTGGGAAGGAGAACTGCACTTGCTAGGGTGGGCAGCACTGGGGTGGCACAGCAGAGTCCCTGCAATACACAGATCTCAGCAGAGACTGTTCTTTGGAGGTATTTGATTGATGCACACCTGCTGCTTTAGACCATGCTACCGGTGTGTACACAAAAGCAGATACTTCTGAGGAATGCTGAAAAGATATTTTCACACCATCTGTGGATATTTCCTAGCAAGTAAGCACAGGGACCTGGGAGCGATGGAGGGGGGGATATACTGTGGGATGACAACCATATTATCCATATTTTGGCACTTCCTGTAACATCTGAGACCACAGGAGCAAAACAAACATTTTTGTGTTATCTCTGATCCCCTCACATTTTTAAGGAAAACCCTTCAGACTTCCTTTAAAGGTTTCTGAACAGAATCCTAAAGACTGCAGCTCTCCTCAGCAGCCGTAGAACTGCTAAACCATCAAGACCCGGTGCTTTAATTTCAACGTCCCACTCTCTAGCAAGTTGTTGAAGCTCCGTAGCGAAGTTGAGTACTTCAAATTCTGCCAGCTAGAGCTCAGCCCTCATTCCCACATAAACACAACCATTTTGCAAACATGATCTGATATTAATTACCCCCTTGGTACCCAAAGTCAGGATTTCCTGATGCAGCCCGCTAATGTAAAATGCATTAGTGAAAATGGTGGCTCCAAGGGGTTAGGTTCTCTAAATAAACACAGCAAAGTTGTTTTTTATTCACAACTCCCAGGCTATTCTGAAAGACTGATTTCTCCAACAAGAACAAAAAAAGACAGACTAAAACCATCCTTGGGTTTTTAATAGGTTATAAATGCCTTTTTTCTAATAAGTTGCAGGAACTGAATGTCAAGTTGTAGATCAATGAAATCTGACTCTTTCTTGCCTTAGAATGAAGTTTGTCCAAGCTCCTTTCTGCAGCTGTGTACTTTGTGTTGTGTCTCCAGTGGCACATGGATCACAGGACAGGATTGCATTTCTGACTTCTGGGCTAAGGTGGCAACACTAGAATTCAGATTTAAAAAGGAAAAGTTTGCAAGAGCTAAGGAAGATTATTATTATATATACGTATAAATATTAATTTCTAAAGCACTGCCTTAGAATTCTTTTTCTTCCACTAAAAATGGAAAGAGGACTTGAACAAAGCCAGCTTGCAATGAATGAGAAACATTCAGCTCTGTTAGCAAAATGTGGCTGTCAGGCCAGTGATTTCCATCTGAGAAACTGCCCGTGTCCTCATTGGCAATACCAGCTTAGGGCATTGCCACCTTCTGCCAGTACCACCGTGCATTGCTTTCACATTTGCGCCAAGACTTGGACACGATCTGGAATTTGATCTGGCTTGAGCAAAAAAATAAGGAAATTAAAAAAAACGACCAAATTAACCAAGCTAAATCTCCCAAGTCATTCCCAGCACTGTTGTCCTGGGATACCTGGCAGGCACAGTGGATGGTAAGAATGAGGCATCAGCAGCAGCAGCTAACTCAGACATGGTTGCCCAAAGCTACTTCTTATTGAGCTGCTGCTGCAGCCCGAGTGCCAGCAGCAAACAGCTGGGGCTGTAACCTTGTGGTTTGCGGATGAGAGTATCCTGCCCTGCCTGTGTGGGGCCCGGCACGCTGGGGATGCCTGGAGAGGATCCCAGTGTGGGGCAGGATGGGAGAGCACCAGAGGGAGGTGAGCTCTGCTTCCAGATGCTCTTCTGTCTCTTGCTGGCCACACCACCGGGTTCATGCGCTCCTCCAAAGTCCCATGGTATAAAATTTCCACACTGGCTAATAAAAGGCAGCCTTAAACGCCTGTGGGGGATGCCACAGAAGTCACAGACCAATGGGTCATAAGCCAGCTTGGACCCCCTTGCGTCACTGATGGCTTCCCATCCTGCTTGTGCCCGGGATTTCAGAAGCGTCTTCGGAAACGAGATCCTCGTTCTGCCTCTTCTATTGTTTGCATTTCCCTACCTTTTCTTCCTTAGGGGTCAGGGGAAGGGAGTGTGTTAAAGCCCTAGGTTAGCCTTTTCATATGGTATAATGAGGCTGAAACGGTAGTAAGGATTTCAATCCACAAATGGCAACTACTATAAAACTAGATTGTCAAAATAACATGTACTCAGTCCTCTTCCCATTTCAGAACAGGTAAAGATATATGCATTGGTATGGTAAGATCATGTACCAATACAAGCATCTTTTTCACACCTGATTTGAAACCCAAATGCTTGTTTAGTATTACTCCACTGCAAATAAATAGATTTGTGTCTGAAATGCTGTCCAACACATACAACAAAGTTTATCCAGCTAATAGTTCCGTCACATTTATAAGGAGGGCTGAAACCTGCAAGGAGTTGAAAGATTACAATTTCAACAGGATACTTGTCCAGATCAAATTTGGTTTGAATCATCTAATGAGGCACACTTAATTGCTAGAAAACTGCAGCATTTTTTAGAGCAGCTTTGAAATGTTAATTCTGAGGGTGAATGCATCGTTTTGTTTCAACAGTTTATGTATGCCATGTTTGGCTACAAATTTAACTGTCTTGATTCCAGCTAAAATGAAAACCCTTTCTGTCTTGACATTCTAGCCTTGCATATTCTATTTCTTTAGTTGAGTTACATCCTAGAAACTGGTTTACTTTTGTCTTCCATGCTTGTGGAGGAGTGAGTGGAATGGCGGCTGCAGTCTACTCCAGAAATTTTCCTTAATCTGAAAAAAAAAAGTTTGCTTTTGGTGCAAGTTTTCTACCAGGGTCAAGATCCAGGGGAGGGGGTTGAGGACTCTGCAATTCCAGCACTAAATGCCTCTTTTCTACCCAGAGTTCTCAGAATTCATTCTTTGTTGCATAGGTCTGAAAGGTTAAAAATAACTGCACCTCCTGAGCCTTCTCCCTGGACTGGGTGCTTCCATGGGATTCTGTGAGCTTTTTCCACCCAAACTGGGTCAGCCTCGGTGCCTAACTTAAAAATCCCTGGGATCCATCGCTTTATAAAAATCAATGAGAACTTTCCCATTATATAATCCCAGCAGTCACGTATGATATGTTCTGGCCCGATTGTGCAGAAGCTTGATTTTATACATTGAAATGGTGATTATTAGTTTTAAAGAGCTGTGAGCTCCTTATGGAAAATTATGGGGAAAATTCTTAATCTGTGGAGTCTTTTCTCTGTCTCTTTACGCAGACTTCTTCCTTTTCAGGCAGAAAAACTACAGTTACAATGAGAACATTTCCTGATTTAATTTAGGAAACTGTATTTTAAAGTGAAGGTTGAGAAAGTACATTTTCTTGTGTTGGCTCTGATTGTGTTTGTGATTTATTTTACTCCCTGAAAATGTAATTACAAGAAATGGTAATGAGATCACAAATATCTCTACAAATACTGTTTTTGTAGACGTTTTGATAGCAGAGTTCTTCATGCAGCTAACCTGTGAGGTCTGGGAAGAACTCAAGCAAGATTAAATAATACAGAGGACCATAGCTATCAGATCAATGAATAAACCCAAATCATTTAGGTATTTATGTAAAACATCTAATTGTTTTTCCAGTTTCTACTTAGAGAGACTCATCTTTGCAATGATGCTTGCATAGTATCTGACAACTGACTCTTCGCAAGCTAAACCAGTGTCCATCATACTCACTTTTATCTGTGCTCTGGCTTTTCTGGTGCTATTCAACCATTTCTGGACTTAGGCTGGGTGTTGGAATAAGAATTTCTTTGATCTATGTTTATGCGGCATCTAGCACAGTGTCATCCTGATGCACGGCAAGGGCTAGAAGATGTTCCTGCCAAACAAATGAACAGTGTCTTTGGGGTTTGGAAATGACATGAGGAATCATTCAAGATTCAGCTCCAGGAAGTAAATCAGTAAGTCAAACTGTTAACATTAGTTGTGACGGGCCGCTTGGTAGCAATGCATGGTTTGGAATATTATTGTAAACAATTTGACAAATACTTCAGATAATGAACAAAGTAATAAAAAATCAATGTCTGTTCCTAGATAATTTGTGAAAAGGAAAAAGGGGTATATTTATCAAATATATTGTTTCTGCAAATAGTTCACCTCATGATTTCAGAGGGGAAATAGGTAGGAAGAGAAAATGAGCTCAACAAAACAAACATCGGTTTATATGTCAATATCCTTGTAAATGGCAATGACAGAAGGGAAATACAGCTAATTCGATAGGGGAACAAAATAGTTTCTAAACTGAATATTTGGTTGCGACTCTCCCAAACCTTCCCCGCTCTGTAAAGATGACAAATCCAAGGGGTCACATGCTGCTGCCTGGTGCACCTCGGCTCTGGAGATGGAGCTGCAGGAGAGTCCCGGCTGTGCTGCTCCAGGAGCGCTTCCCAGCTCTCCCACTCTTTCAGTCGCCATCCAGCACCATATATTTCCTTTTGCTCTCTGTTTGTCTGCGCCAAATGGCTGTTTGGGAAACAAACAGGCACGTTTCTGAATTCCAGGGGAACAGCAGCCCGGCTCACAGCAGATTTCCTTATGACTTTTTAAGGACAACATTAATATCATTTATAGTCATCTTAATCATTTCTGTTGACAGAAACAACCGCAGAAGAGGGAAGCTTCTTCCAAGAGATTGACTCTGCCTTGCTTGTGGCTTCCCCCTTAATTAGGAAGCCAGAGATACATATCTGAAAACTACCTCAGATGGAGCTGGGCATGTTTAGAAGCTCCAGGACATCTGTCATGTCAAAACTCAGCTACCCCAGGCCCTAGCCAAGGTGCAGATATGTCTGCATGACCTGCTGTCACATCCTGCTCTAGATGGCATTGCGTTTCATGCAGGTCCCCTCCCCACCTCCCACAGTTTTCATTTCAGTCTGGTGAATCATGACGCTGGTTTTGGCTGGGTTAGAGTTAATTTTCTACACAGTAGCTGATGTGGGGCTGCGTTTCAGATTTATGCTTGAAACAGCACTGATTACAGAGGTATGTTTTGGTTACTGCTGAGCAGTGCTTACCCAGAGCCAAGGCCTTTTCTGCTCCTCACACCACCCCACCAGCAAGCAGGCTGGGGGTGCACAAGAAGCTGGGAGGGGACGCAGCCCACCACCTGACCGCAGCTGATCAAAGGGGTATTCCAGACTACATGTCATCAGGCACAGCATATTGACCTGGGGGGAGAAGAAGGAAGGGGGCACATTTGGAGTGATGGTATTTGTCTTCCCAAGTAACAGTTACACATGATGAAGCCCTGCTCTCCTGGTGTCATGGTTTAAGCCCAGCTGGTAACTCAGAACTACACAGCCACTCGCTCACTCTTCCCTTTCTTCTCCTCCCCATCCCTCAGGGAGCAGGGGGCTGAACCCAGGACACCCGGAGGTGGCTGAACACCATGGAATGGGGTGAATTAATTTCCTTGTTTTGCTTTACTTGCTCACATGGCTATGTTTTACCAATTAAACTGCTTATCTCTCAACCCATGCATTTTCCCCACTTTTACTCTTCCAATTCTTTCCCCTATTCCCACCAATGGGGAGTGAACAAGCAGCAGTGGGGTGCTTAGTTGCAGATTGAAAAAATAACTTATTTTGCTTCTGCTTGGAGTCAGTGTCATTTTCATGCCTTATTTTTCAGTTTGATCAGATACAGGAGAGGAAACTGGTAAGGCCATAGCTGATATCAGGATGGAAAGGAAAGCCAGAGGAGTAGGGAAAATCTGCCTGTGCCTAGACACCTGGTTACCTGCAAAACCACAGCCAGTGACCTGCGAAAGCAAAGCAGTCAAGTGTATGTGTGTGTGTATGCATGTGGGTGGGTGGTGGGGTTCTGCCAGTGCCCATGCGCTTGCCCTTTGGAGAAGACTTTCCTCCTTGCTCCTGTGGGAAAAAGAAGAACATAAAGTCAAGGTTTTCACTTTCAGCTCCCTGCTATACAAAAAAGACTGGAAAGAGTCTAGGGAAGGGCCACAAAGATGATCAAAGGACTGGGAAGTCTGGTGTATGGGAAAAGGCTGAGAACTGTGTTTGTCCAGCCTTGAGAAAACAAGTTTCGGGGGGACCTTATCACGCTGTTCTAGTATTTAAAGGGTGGCTACAAAGAAGATTGAGACTCCCTGCTTACAAGAAGAGCACAAGGAGTAATGTTTCCCTAGTAAAGTTACTCCTAGTGATATTCTGACAGGACACAAGCGGAAAACTTTTCACAATGAGAACAATCAGCCATTGGAGTAATCTCCCCAGGGAAGTGGTGGATTCCCTATGCTGCACACTTGTATGACTCAGCTGGACAGGATGCTGGGCCATCTTTTCTAGCTCATGGTTTGCCTAGAAAGGTGGGACCAGGTGATCCTTGAGGTCCCTTCCAACCTGGCATTCTGTGAGTCTATGATCTCCTTCCCCAAGGACAGTTGGCATTGCTCTCACGACGATGATGGACAGTCAGCGGCAGCAGCACTTTGCACCTGTAGAAACCCTGACTAGCAAAGCAGAGCAGTGTGCTTCTGCTGCTGGAATAATGCACAGAGAAGTGGAGCCCTCAAGCTGCCTTTGGGTCCTGGGACCTGGGAGGGTGAGAGGTGGCCCTGCTCAGGGCTGTCAGTGGCTTGCTGTGCTGTCCTCATGTTCAGCTGTGGGCTTCAGCACTGCTTGCCACTCCCCAGAGTGGCTGAGGAACAACCAGAGCTGGCTTGTTGAGATCTATGGCCACCTCTCTGATCTCTGTGTTGTATTCCCAAAACAGAACCTCATTAGACTCTAGCAGGGAGTCTCTGAAAACACAAAGATTTTCTTTGCCAAATACCAGGAACCTAAGTAAGAATGAGACTGCAACTGGAAAATAGGTTATCTCGAGCCCCTTAGGAGGTCTCTTCTTTCCCATTGAAGCTCTAAAACCAGGCAACATATATGGGAGTTTTATCTTCCTCCTTTCCACAGTATTACCTTCCATTAGTAGTAATAACCTTTTAAGGATGTATTTTCATTTTGTGAGTATCCTGCCATGCAGAGAGACAGGTAAGCATGGAATCCACATAAAAGTCTGTTTGCCGTGATGGAGAAAATGACATCTGGAGAAGGTAGGTAACACTGAGCTCTCCAGGCTTTTCTTTTTTCTTGGGATCTTCAGGGGTAAATGTGTGTTTGCATAGCTCAGTAATAAATACCCACACTATTAAACTCATTTTGGGGTGTCAGATGTTCTTCTGCTATTAGGCACACGCAAAGTCAGGACACCCTACAGCAGGGAGTTGAATAACGGCACTTGGCAGCAGACGGTAGGCACTGAAAGCTGCTATAATCAATGAAGGTTTATGCAATAAATGGCTTCTAGTAGTATTTAAATCTCAGATGTCTGTGGAAAACATCAACTTGAAGAACCTTCTGTCCTCATTACTTTGGAGTGTGTTATTCAAACTAAACACAGAGCATTGAGGACTCTAAAGTTCCTTTAAAGCCTATGCAAAGTTACAGATTCAAATTTACATTTTAAGCACCAAAGAAAAGGAAATCTGACTTTCAAAAACTGACTGTAAATTCTAGTTTTAAAGGTAGTAATGAAACGCCCATGGAAGGGGACTGAGTATCATACCCTCTTTTATTGGTGTCAGACATACTCCTTGGCTTGGAGAAAAACAAAACCAAGGAGGTGGGAAAGCCGTTACAAGAGGGATGGATTTCAGTTTGTTGAGGTTACACAAGTCTTGCCCTGACTGCTCTTGTTCTACAAGAGGCTAAGTGGGTATCTATCTAAATGGGAGGGGGGCTCTCCAGGTGCAGCAGCCAGGCAGGCAATAGCAAGAATCCAGTAAAGCACAAACAAAACCCAAAGAAACCCAGCCCTGGTCTGCCCAGGAATTAGACTTTTCTCTTACCTACCTGACCTGATTTGTGGAAGCAACACTTGCAGTACTAGCATTTTTCATTCATTCAGAGAAGAATGAATTTCCTTCTGCAGACTCTTGCTTGCCATCTGCAATTTGCTTTACCTTGCATAGTCTGAGTTTACTTTTCCTGAGGATGAATGAGCACAAAAACCAAACAGCGCAGTTCAGGGGAAATCTAGCAAGACTTGTCCTCATAATGAGTGAAGCATTATGTCTCACTGTACCTGATGGCAAGCTCTATGTTTTGATAGATTTCAATGTTAAGTGCCAGTTCAAAAGGTGGCACAGAGGTTCAAGCATCTACAACCTACCGGAAATAAATGAGTGCTGAAGTCCCTTTATAGAATGGTTTGGGTTAGAAAGGACCTTAAGATCATCTAGGTCCATCCCCAGTGGCATAAGCAGAAACACCTTCCACTAGATCAGGTTTCTTGAAGCCCCATACAACCTGGCCTTGAACACTGCCAGGGGTGGAGCATTCACAACTTCTTGGGCAACCCATTCCAGTGCCTCACCACCCTTACAGTAAAGAACTTCTTC
>WYDI02023103.1:0-16062 GCA_009867235.2 Psittacus erithacus
AACTAAGGTATAACACAAACCACTGCTGCTGCCACCAATAATAATAATGATAAGGGAAACAACAAGGGGAGAGAATATAAAAGTAAAAGGGGAAAAGGAAAACAATAAACACAAGTGATGCACAACACAATTGCTCACCACCTGCCAACGAATACCCAGCCCAACCTGTGCAGCAATCTGGGCCTTCTGGGTGACTCCCCTCAGTTTATATACTGGGCATGACGCGCTGTGGTATGGAATATTCCTTCGACTAATTTGGGCCAGGTGTCCTGTCTCTGCTTCCTCTTAGCTTCCCCTCCTCAGTGGCAGACAGAGCATGAGACTGAAAAGTCCTTGATCAGGGTAAGCATTACTTAGCAACAACTAAAAACATTGGTGTGTTACCAGCATTGTTCTTAGACTAAAGCCAAATCACAGCACTGCGCCAGTTACTAGGAAGGAGAAAAATAACTGTTACAGCTGAACTCGGCATACTGTATATAAGATTCTGAAGCATTCCCACTGCCATGTAGTGTGTACCTTGATGGTTGTGGAATGACGGCTTTTACTAAGTTCTCGATCTTTAATTTTTTTTTTTACTGTTTATATCAATGGAAATAATTCACTGTCTTGATGCCTTGGGCTCTTTTTACTGACATGTAAAAGCAAAAAGCCCCCAGCTGACCCAAGAGAGCTTTTCTGGGTGGTAGACTGAGGCTTGGACTACTGAATATTTCAAGCAGAATCATCCTTGCAGGTTTACTGGGAAATTTGGGGTGTAAGTCTCTGACCTTTGGTGGTTAAGTGATCACAACCATGCAGCACAGTGATATTTGAACAAATCAGTGAAAGCTACTAGCTCAAGTTGCTAGCTGTAAAACAACAGTGCTGCAGCAAGAGTGTAAAACTGTCCAGGGAGGAACACAGGGGAATTTGACAATGAATTTGTAGTGCAAATCTTAAAGTGGGAAAGTTTGGTCTTAAGTTGAATTCCTGTTGTAAACTTGACTAGGAAAAAATTAATCTTAGGATGCTAAGTACTGGTGAAGAATTGACAGCTTTTTCAGGACACTTGTGGTTTTAAGAACATCCATGTCTAAAAGACATTCTTTGAAAGAAAACACCCAGAAAATGGTCATTAGCACTACATGTTTTCTATACTTGCATGAGCTGAGATACAAGCTTTTAGAAGTAAGTCTTTTGTAAGTAAAATTCACGGGTGAATTAAGTTTCTATGTGGTTGCTTAGATAAAAAAGAATTTGGGAAAGTATACATTCCTGTACAAATAAGAGCTGTTCTCTAATACCCATAAGTAACTATGGGATTTAAAAATCCTTCTCCATCGGCCTGCATGTCAGCTTGACAAGCAGATTGTTTGGATTTCAAGCACTCAGACTGGCAAAAATGTCCAAAAAGAGAAAATCACTGGAATTTCAGATTTAGGTAATCCTGGTAGCCAGCCTGTTTTCCTAACTGAGTAAATTTTAGGTTGATTTAGGGTAATAATGGCAAAGTCCCTTCTCACTGCACCTGAAATAATTGCAGAAGCTCACATCCATGCATCTCCCAATCTTCCTCAGAGGAGATGGAGTACACAGGGTGCATGATGGCAGACACTGAGAGTTTGCTGATGCAGGGAACACCCCGCTCCTTTCCTTTAATATAAAGTGTTCATTTAATTAACTTGCTTATGCACTGTACTTTGTGAATGGTTATTTTCAGTAATAAAGTGAAATGATTACAGGCAAAGCTGAACTGAAGTGTATCTTCTTATTTGAAACAGGAAGCACCTAAAATATACCTGCCAAGAGGGAAAGTTCAGGAGGGGCTGCCTCATTATGAGCTGGTATATTGAGGAATATATATAGAAAGGTATACAGAGGAATATATCACATTCTTTTTGTCTTAAGTCCCCTGGAACCTCTACTAGCTTCAGCTTTGGTTGGGTGGTCAGAGGGCTGGAGCACCTCTCCTGTGAAGACAGGCTGAGAGAGCTGGGCTTGTTCAGCCTGGAGAAGAGAAGGCCCTGGGAAGATCTGAGAACAGTGTTCCAGTACCTAAAGGGGGCCTTAAAGGAAAGCTGGAGAGGGTCTTTTTATAAGGGCATGTAGTGACAGGACAAGGGGGAATGGGTTCAAACTGAAAGAGGGTAGATTTAGATTAGATATTAGGAAGGAATTCTTGCCTGTGAGAGTGGTGAGACACTGGCACAGGTTGCCCACAGATGTGGATGCCCCATCAATGGAAGTGTTCAAGGAGAGATTGGATGAGTCTTCGAGCAACCTGGTCTAGTAGAACATGTCATTGCCCATGGCAGGGAGGTTGAACTAGATTATCTTTAAGGTCCCTTCCAACCCAAACCATTCTATGATTCTATGATTCAGTGCAGCTCTTAGTTTATACACGTAGGGTGCTCGGCTTGTGTACAATACAATGAACTTTTAAGAGCAGTGCAAGTGTTTAGAAGGAAGCTACAGCATCTTTCTGACATCCTTAATAGTACTGCAGGTTTCTGAACCAGTCTCATATCTTCTCCTTGTGGCCAGGGCAATGGCTTGGTGTGAGGCATCTCCAGGGGATATTTTTGCTTCCCCAGCTGCCTCTTCTAATATGTGAAGAGATAGCTCAGTTTCTGTGCTCACAACTGCTTCCTCCCAGGTAAATTATATATTAAAACCGTGTTCATAGATTATTCCGCAGTGTGCCAAGTTTGTGGTTAGCGTGGGTTTCTGGAATTTTTTGTTTGGTTTTGTATTAGAAAACCATATCGGATCTTAAGCAGCAGCGTGTCTTTCAGCCCTGCTCTCAGAGCACCCTTTTAACCTTCTTAACTCTGCCATTAACTTTTTCCCTTGGGCTGATGCTTGGCACTTGAAAGCTCAGCCTGAGGATATATTTTTCTATGTGCAATTTTCAGAAAACTGGCCATCAGGAAGAGACGGCTGTAAACCTTTGTGAGATGTTTTTTCTGAAGCAAAACATGCACAGGGGTGCTGCCTGTCTGGGGGCTGCTGGTGATGAAGGAGTTGTGTGGCCATGCAGATGTGCTTGTTAGCCTTGCCTAATTGTTAAATTGTGAACTGATTGTTCAGATTCGGGCAGTTTGTCAGGGAGGTGTAGGCAAAGACCTGTTGACTTCCTACAAATGTTATGGCCAGCTAGAGAAGGGATATCCTACAAATGTCCACCCTTTTCTAAGGTGTGCTCAGTGTTAGCTGGACATCAGTGGGCCCATGCAGGTGTGCCTCCCCAGAACAAAGATCCATAGAGAACTGGACATTATTGACTCTGCTGTTTATGGAGCTGCTTGTTTTTAATATGTAAATTTTTTTTAATATGCTTGGGGAAGTGTGTAAAAGAACTGCAGTATCTTTGTTTCCCTCCTCTGAATAGACTGAACAGTCAGGCGGTAGCACTTTTTATCTGTCCTCTTTGTCATAAAGACAGTTATCAGTCATATGTATATGTGATGCTTGTACTGGTGTTTATGTGACACCTCAAAAACATCTTTCTGAGCCCTTGAACAGATTTGTTGTAGCAGCAAAATAGAATCATAGAATAGTTTGTGCTAGAAGGGACCTTCAAAGATCATCTAATCCAACCCCTCTGCACTGAGCAGGGGCATATCTATCTATCTAGTGTATTTGTGTTTCCATCTGGCTTTATCTTTGGGGTTTCCACTCCCTGGTCATTTGAGAGGACTGAGCAAGAGTAGTCATTAAAGTTTGGAAGTATTTTACTTCTCTGTGTGGAAGAAAGGTTTGGGTTAGCAGAAAATAAGTCAAATGCACTTTGGGGAATGATACAAATTTTGAATTAAAAAAAAAAAAAAATCACACTTTGTAAACTCATCTTGTATATTTCTTTGTTCTGTTGATATTAATTTGGAATAGTGAATCTGTAGCTCTTACCAACCCAGTGGGTCTGCAGTTTCGCCATCATGTTTCTGTGAGAAGAGAAATGCTGAAAGCGACCAATAAATATTTGTTTAAGATAGTGAACTGGATGTTACTGATAGCAGCAGCCGTAGGCTTGCAGCCTGGACCTGGGCTTCCACCGGTTTCCCCCGCGGGGAGCGACGGATGTCCCGAAGCAGCCGTGAGAGACAAGGAGCACCTCCACTGCCTGGGGACGCTCCGAGCATCCCTGTGGGGATCCTTCGGCGTCCGGCAGGGTTATCCCTGTGTCGAGCCTTATCTCCAGCTTAGCAGCTCCAGCCCCGGGAAAGCGGAGGAGGCGGGGGGCGGCTTTCCTAGAGGATGGACACGGGGTGCAGTGCAGGGCCGGGCGGCGGCGCTCGGGGCCGCCGATTTCTCCGGCGATGGGTGGGGAGAAGACGAGGAGGAGGAGGAGGAGGAAGAGGAGGAGGGGTCCCAGCGGCTTTATCTCCCACCCGGCTCCGCCCGCCGTCGGCTGCCTCCCGTCGCCGCTCCGTGCCGTACCGCTCCGCACAGCCGGGCGCAGCGCCGGGCAGGGCAGCGCCCATGGGCTGCGGCAACTCCACGGCAGGCGGCGCGGGCGGGCGAGGTAGGGCGACGGCGGTGCGGTGCGGTGCGGTACGGGCAGTGCGGGACCGGGCTGGGCTGGGCTGGGTGAGCGGCGGCGTGAGGACCCCCGCGGGCACCCCCACACTTACCGATCCCCGGTAGGGCTGCATCCCCTTCCGCCGGTTTGGGGGATGCCGGTCCGAGCCCCGGGGATCGCAGCCCGCGACTCTGTCTTTTCTTCCCCGAGCATCTTCCTTTCCCGAGGCTGATGCACTTGCCCAAGGGATAGAGGGTGATGTGGCCCGCCGGGGGGCACTGAGGCTTTCTAGCACTGAGGTGCCCCGGTTGTCTTTAGGATCACTGTTACGATCTCTGCCTCCAGCAGTAGCAGTCCTGGGCACAGACAGCTCAGGTCGGGAACTGGACCGGGGATGTACGTTCCATCCTCTTTGCTTCCGTATAAGGCCACGAATGCCACTTCTGAAATGAATTTGTTCCACTTCTTCTCCTCTGCTTGCTGGAGAAGTTGAAGGATATTCCATGGTTGAGGCTTCCTGCATGCTGATGTGTACCGTTGGCTGGTGTGTCCATCTGGCTCCCTTATTTGTTCATTGTTATTTTCAAAAGAGATAAGATCTGGGAAGATGATGCTGTTGTGCTCTCCTCCTCTCCAGCCCTTGCAAAAATGGAAAATATATGGAAATAGATAAATGGACCTTCACCGTGTACTTGGAAATATGAGCGTTTCTCAATCATTGTCCATCCTAACTGCACTCAGCAAACACTGCCACCTGTTTCAGTACCTGTATTCAGTCTTTCAGATGCACTTGTTAGCTTCAGAACCTCTTAGAAATTGCCAGCAAAATAGTGGCTGGACCAGTTAGAATTATTTGATCTCTCTCTCTTACTGTTTTGACTTACTTTATCCCAAGCTTCAGCGATGCCTTGGCTGGTGCTAGTCCTGCTTTGAAGAACTAGACATATCTTTGAGTGTGGATAATCATGTGTGTGAATAATCAGAGGCCTCTCTCATCTGCAAAGAATGCTCTGTATGAATTTGCTTGTGCTTCCAGCACTCTTATTAGAGCTGTCCTGTTTGCACAATGTAATTCTCTCCTGTTGGTTGATTCCTGTCTTGCTGTCACTGGAAGTTGTTTCGGTATATGACCAATGTTTATGACCAGCTTCATGTTGCTGGGATGTTGCTTGTTCTCATCCCATTTCTATTTGCTGGGTAAAAAGCACAAGAGCTAGCATCAGAGAAGTTCAGAGGAAAATTCTGAGTTCATTATTAGTTCTTTGTGGTAGCTTCTCGGTTAATGTAGGTCTGGCCACCCTGTGGAACTTGTAACAGGCCACAGATGTGTAAATGTCAGATGGGCTTAACTCTGACAGCAGTTATTATTTGGTGAATTATTTTGAACTAAAGGTGTTTGTTTAAATGTGTCAGTGATTGTATTAAAAACAGTCATCTTCAACAGGTTTTGCCTTGCAGGTTCCTAAAATGTTTTCACTGAAGGTACGACCCCTTTGGTAGTTCAGCTTTCATGTACATTTACTGGTAAAATATTTCAGTGTGCATTTTGTGGAAACCTTTTGCATACTTTTTAGAAATAGCCCACGGATCTCCAATGGCTTAGTGCAGGTGAAAAACAGCTTCGTGAAAAACATGTAATTAGTATTATTGCACTGATAGACCTTTCCAAAGCAAATACAGCTTTGAAAGGTCCAGTTTTCTTCTCACTTTCACTGCTGTCAGACAGGAATAACTCTATGCAGTTTATCATCTTAAAATAACAAACAGCTGGTAATAAAAGTAAGAAGTCAGATAGCTACTATTTATTTTTTCCACTTAGCATTCCTTAAAAAGTGTGTCTGATAAAAATGAAGTTGTTTTATGCAGGGGAAGAAGAGGTACCATTTTTAATCAGAATCCTAGATCTTTTAACGAAACTGCAACTCAGTATTTTACAAAAACACATGAATATTGTGTAAATACAAATTAAGTATGTGGTTCACACAGTATGACTAGATCTTTAGTGCTAAAGTTATGACTGTTCTACAGTCAGTAATGTCAAAGCTAAAGGTGCATAACGTACAATTAACCTGTAACACTGTCATATTATATGACTAAGGATAATATTGTACCATATTTCACAGAAAACATTAAACGTGCTACGCTAGTCCTCATTTTCTTACTCTGGTGAAATTTCTATTGTAGCCTAACTTGATTTTTGCTAAGCAGATGTATATGTAATGATAGTTCAGCTAATGATATTATCTTCTGTTGCATGGCTAGAATGACATCAGAGGAGATATCAGCCCTATGGTCTGTGAGATCTAAACTAATAGGCGTGATCTAGAATAACATTTCTGTCTGTGGCGCAGTACTCCAGAGCACCAATATAAATCGCAGCGTTTCAGTCTTCCTTCCAGAACATCAGGCACTTGCAGAAGCCTCCTCAGTTGAGAAATGGCAAGTTGCTGCCCCATCCCTTAAAGTGTTCAAGGCTAGGTTGGATGAGGCTTGGAGGAACCTGGTCTAGTGTGAGAAGTCCTTGCCCATGGCAGGGGGTTTGGGACTAGATGATCTCAAAACTCCTTCCCAACCCAAACCATTTCATGATTTCATGGTTCCATGTATACGCATCCTTTTTAAATCACCTATTTTATGTATTAACTGTGGATTATACTTTAAAAATTTCCCATTACCCATAGAAAGTTTCATCAAGAAATTGCTATTTTTCCTCATTTTGTTTTTTAACCTTGCTTTACATATCCCTCTTTCATTTTATTTCCTGGTGTTTTAGAGGCCCCAAAATAGCTCTTCTTTTTTGGTCTTTTAAAAATATGCCCCCAAAAATTATTATTTTTTTTTTCCCCTGAGTTAAGGTATTGCCCTCCATTCTAGCGCTTCTTCACTATTAATTTTTAACTGCCTTGTCCTTTCTGTATGAGTTGTAGTAGCAATGACAGCAACTTAAATTATGGTGCTCAGTGGAGGCTGGCAGTGTAGTTGAATATGCAGAGGAACTGTTAGTCTGTGGAAAGCTTCAAATACAGCCAAATTATGATGAAGGAGAACTTTCACACAAAGTTTAAACAGATTCATTAACTTTAAGTTTAGTGGAACGGCCAGGAAACTATCCTTCCATTCTATTTAAAACACAACTAACTTTTAATGTTTGGTCAGGTCAAATCTGTGTACAGGACTGCCACCCCATGAGTTGAAGAAGTAATCAATTTGAAGTAAATCAATATCATTCTGTCCTTCACTGGTGGTAGTACTTGGTTCCATGTTGCTGTCTCTTGGAGCAAATCAGAAAGGAGCCTACAACAGAAAACTCACTCTTAATCATAACTGTTGCATGCATGTATGTGTAATTTTGAGGGGTTTATTTGCTTTTTGTAATTTGAAGTATTTGCAAGAAAATATTGTAGGAAATTGTCCATTAAAAATTAATGGGAGAATATTTCACAGTCTGCTGTAAAGTCAGATACTGGCATTTTTTGTATCCATGTTATTATTCATGTAGATGATTGCCTCTCATCCTTTTTATGTTTTTCTGAAGCTTTTGTCTTCCATGTTAACTCATGTTGCGTTTCTCAGCACAGAGGAATATCATTTGTGGCCAACAATTTCTTTTGACCATCTTTTGTTGAAAGATGAAACCATCCTGCATTTACTGAAACCCTGCAGGGTTGCCAGTAACAAGCTGCTGTTGTTTTGAAAGTGCAAATCCCCCTCTCACCAATTTGAAGATGCTTTGGGATACATTCTCATCCTTCTTTATTTGTAACTGTTTAAATGCTATGGGGATTTTTGAGGGATCACAGCTCCACTCCTTTAGACAGAATGTTTTTCTGTATTTACTTGAGCTCAGAGCAATGTATGGCTAAACAGGCCTTGTTTATTCTGCAGGCTGTACTATTCCTTCTCCTGCAGCTCTAAAATGCTCATGGTCCTACTACATAGATGGTGTGAGCAGAGAGGTCATTTAGGACAATTCACCACTGACCATTTTTTGTGGATGTAGCTTCTTGGCTACCCCTCAGTCTGTTGCTGAGGTTAGGCAGGTTTTGGAAAACCAAATCGACATGAGCCTATCAAGACAAGGTTTGTAGGGTCAACCTGGCCTTTTTTTAGGCCAAGCAGATATAGTGGGAAAAAATGGACAAGCTTTCAAATACGTGAGGCTTTTCGCAAGTCATCTATCTAAAACATCATGGCTATGAAAGCACTAATCCTTGCTGCTGTGAAACAGCTGTGCACTGTTTGTGTCAGTGGTAAATAAGGTTTTTTGGCTGAACTTCTGGCAGGACAAACTTGAGTGGCTGTAAAATAATGTGTCGCTCAGTAAACATGGTAGAGTTAGAGAAATATGTCAGTGAAGTAACAGGGGTGAGAGTGAGTGGATTGGACTTTAAAAACAAACATGTCTGTACAAACTGAGATGTTGCTGGGTTCCTTGTGAAATAATGTCTATGTATAAGGAGTGTTCAGGCTCCCTAATAAAGAAAACCTCGTGAGTTTTTACACAGAGATACTCATGGTCCACCTAACTGAAATGGTGTTCATTTGCAAGCTCAGAACTCTTCCGGGAAGAAAACTGCTTTGTGAACTGAAAATACTTTCAGGTACATATTCAGGTACTGTCATGGTACCAAGTGAATTTTGACCAAACTATTGTTTCACTTTTGCTAGTGAAAACCAGAAATAGCATCACTGAAATCAATGGAATCCCACTGCTGGAAGTGAGGACAACCTGGTTCTTTGTGCTTATAGAAACAATAGATAGCAAACTATTTGTTTATTCTATATATTTAACTATTATTAATAGTAAAAGTAATCTCTTAAAAGGTAAATTTGTTTTCGTCATACTTAGTTCTCAATTTTTTTTGTTTAAGGAGCATTTCAAAATGCTGCTGTGATTTTTCAGCAGTGGTACCCTCATTATTATTCAAAGGAAACAAGTGCTGCCAGGTCTGAATGCTAGTGGCACATCTCTGTTCTCGAATGCAGGTTCATAGCTCTACACAAAGCCCAAGTTGATGGGTCTGTGCGACAGCTGCTGTCCCCAGTGTGCAAATGTACATGTACCATAATACATTGAAGACAGGTATGGTATTGCACATGGGCACAGCATTGATTAAAACTTGAGCATCACCACTGGAAAATATAGCAGTACTGTAGGCACACAGTTCTTGCTCAGCTGAAGTTTCATTTTGTGCGTTAACACTTCTTACTTTTGGTATACTTCCTGCAGGGAAAGCATTAGTTTTACAAATAAGGATCCAAAGTGCTGAGACCTCAGCTCAGACTCGGAAAAGGCTTGGTAGAGGCCTCACAAAGACCATAAATCTTTCTGAAGAAACTGAGTTTGTTTGCCGTGAGCTTAGGTTGAGAAAAATTGGAAAGTTGTTCTGTTATTCAGCACAGGAATAGTTTCTTCTGGGGAAAAAAAGAAGAAATCTTACTAGCTACAGCCGTGGATCTAGGCTTGTCTGAGGTGTTGCTGATGCCTAGGCTCTGTGTAGATGCGCAGGGTGGTGCCCTGGAGATGCATAGCTGAGCTGACTCTGGATAAACTACCCCTGCTAGCAGAAGACATCTCCCTGCACCATCCGAGACTGAGCTTGCATACAGCACTGCAGTACCAACCTTCCACCTGTGCACAATTAATTCAGAGGGTTTATATGTAGTGCTATGTAGACGTGCCTGTAAAGCAAAAAAGTCTTTGAAAGCTGCCTGATGGAATAAAGTTTTAAAGCAAGAACTTGAGCTAATTGTGCATAGAGGTACTCCCTCCAGCTTAATTGAGGGTTTCTGCTCATACATATAGCTGTACTGAGATTTTGCTGACTCTCGAAGCAATACTAACAGCAGAAAGGTCTTCTACAAGTCTACTCTGCACTGTTGCTGGGAAAAGGAGGGATAGTCAAGTCTTAGGAATTGGGAGTGATATTATGTTCAAAAGTTAGCCGTAAAGGGAGAAGTTTTCTGCCAACTAAGCCATCCATTCAGTGCTTGAAGGCCTTGCAGGGCTGTTTCTTCCTCTCTGCATTTAAAATAATGATGCAGAAGGCATATTCTTGCACATCAGAGAGAGCCGAAAGATATTTGATATTTATGGATATTTCTCAACAGCAAAAATAAAGTTTTCAGGAAATGAAGTGCCATAGCTGAAAAACCCCAACATTCTTCCAAACCCCTAAAATCTTTTGAAATGACAACTGTAGTTTCCTCAGAGTAAGCTTGGATAACTTCTTCTACCTAAGTACTGAGAGGAAGAGGAAAAGGAGAAATGAACGGTTCTCTAATGTCTACCTTGTGTAATTAATATCAGGGGTAATTTACTGGTTACTCAGCTGAATGATATACTAGCAATAGCAACATGACATTAATAACTTGGGAGGAACAGGAAAGAGTTTGTACTTGAGTGAATGTTCCTCTCCCAGCAAGAAGCATCTGAGTCACCAAAAACCAAAAACCAATCGCAGATCAGGCAGCCCAGTGGTAGCTGCTGTCTTTTTGCTTTTTGGTTAAATTGCAAGATGAATTAAGGGTTGGTTGATCCCTTTAGAGGTTTGGGGCTTTGGATGGATTGTGTCCCAATGTTTACATTAGTTCTGTCTAGTTGTTTTATGAAACTTTGTTTATCTGGCAGGAAGAATGGAGCAGCAGTTTACACATGTAGTGCCAAGTCTACAGCTGAATCAACCGGCAAAAAAAGCAGGCATTCAGAAATAACTGCTTGGTTAGTTGTGGTGACTTTGTAGCAGACAAAACCACCAGAAAACTGAGCAACGTGAAGTGTACTAAATTCAAAAAGATTAATTTTATCTTATGTTGCTCTCATCCTGAGTGACTGAGCACTGGTCCACAGCAGCATCATTTTCACCCACTGAGAATCTGGCCCAGACCTAAGCGTGATACACTTGAGTGATGGTATACATAGTCATTAAGGATAAGCTAGACAATCATGAGAAACCTGTTTTCCGACAACAGAAAATTCCTGTTGCTGTTTCTGCATTGTTTAAGACAGAAAGGCAGAAAAGTGCTTACTGCACTCTTGGTTGGTTTAGAGGATTATTGTCTATTGTCTTGTAAACATGCACTTTTTTCTTTTCATTCTAGGTGCCACGGGGACCTCTAAAGATGTGTAAGTACTTACTCTACTCTTTCAAATATGTAACCCTGGACTTAGCTTCAGTCCTACAAGCCTTATACTAGATTTAGTCATACATGATTCATCTGGCTCCTAACACATAATCAACACCACCAGATGTTTATTGTCTTTAGTGGCAGCTTCCATCTCCACAAAACAACTTCATATCTTGTTTATTTTCTTACAGATTTCTTCTCTTATTATTTCTCCAGCAGAAAAGTCTTTTTTCTGCTTCTGTTGAGAGAATTGTCTCCCAGAGGGGATCATGTTGCTTCAGACTACTCTTCCCTGTCACGTACCAGTATACCTTTTTCCAAAGGCTGTGTCATTTTATGAAGCGACCTCATAAATTTCCACCAAGGCCTATGAGAGATTTAAAGAGTTGTTGAGGCAAATTTCCCCTCTTTGCAGGAGACCCATCAACCCATCCAGACTTCCTTTTCAAAGCACTCATCTTCTCTAGATATTCTCGGCATTGAAGATAGTATCTATTGGCTCCTCTTTCTCTCCCTTATCTTTGACGCTGGGTAGCAGAGGGCAGCCCTACCCATCCTGTTTTTGTCTAAATGTGGAAGGTCTCAACCTCTGTTGTCCTGTTGCCTCTTGCCAGCCTCTGGTTTTCAGAAAAGCAGCAGCAAAAGATCAGCTTTTCTCAGCCCATTTTTCATTTGCTGATGCAGAAATGTGCAGGAACAGCTTTATTCAGCCATAAATTTGTTTTCCTATCAAAGGAAACATTAAAGAGGTCCTCCTGAGGTCTTGCTTCTTCTATTTCATGTAATTGGTATTTGCCACCAGAGTTTAAGACTGAGGGATCTGGGAGAGATTTTCATGTTATGCAATAGGAACATTCTTCTGTTTACTTCATTTAGAATAACTGCTCTAATTAGACAGAGGAATCCTGGTGTAGAAATGAGGGCTGTCAAGTCAGATAAACAAGTGGAGAGAAGAGCTTAACAACAGGCTTGTCCTGGCTATTACAGAGCACAGCTGAGAACTAACGACAGGTCTCACTTGGCAGATAAACACTGTTGTCACAGATACTCTTGAGGTCTGTGTTATAAGTGTAGCCTGTTTTCTGGGTTTGTGGTATCAGTCAATATATTAATGACAGAAAGCAAGCTTATGGGGAACCTCGCCTTCATACAGCCTGCAGCATCCATGCCCTCAGCACTTCTGTATATACAAACCCACTGTTTTTAATTTATATTAGGGCTTTCTTTTGTTGCTCAATTTAGATAATCTAAGTGACTGGCTTAGAATAACATGTCTCTCTTTGATCTTCAGTAGTTACTGCAAGAACTGTTAAACTATGCATTTAGTAGGCATGTTTCTGAGCTTAAACGTATGAGCACATGTGGGACTACTTATGTATGTGTAAGCATTTGCAGAGCCAGGGTTTAGGAGTTGAGAACTTCTTACTTATTAGTGTTAGATCATATGTCATGTTTCAAAAAAGTATTGGGATAACTTAGAAAAAACCTAATTACTAAAGCAGACTTAAACAAAGTGAAAGGGTCAGTCCTGGAACAATTACTCATTCAGATGGGTATAGTGGAGCCAGTCAAACAACCTTTGTAACAGCATGGTTGAGCCTTCTTGTCAGACATTAGAGGCATAGATCTGTTAACGAGGAACAGCACTGATGACCTGAAAAGTCGTAAATCAATCATTCTAGTATTTAACAGCAGATTTTTATGACAGAGGTAAAATACCAGAAAAAAAACTGTTTTTTTTTCATGGAAATGAACAAAGCAAACTTATAATAACTAACAGTATGGATTCATACAAGCTTTTATTTTACACCATTTCACTTTTAAAGCCAAAGGTTAAAAAATTCTCGTCAAAAAAACCCACATTCTTTTTGGCCATCAGATTTCAGTCGTATCAATTCTGGTCCAGAAAAGCATTTAGGTGTGTCCTTACGTACAGCATACTGTTTGATACAGAATCTGGTTATTCCAACTTGAGATTTCTTATTTCTTGACTGCGACTCATTGCCAAGGCACCACTGTCTCCTGAAGTGAGCAGCTCTGTAGAGGGAGGGAGTGCTGGATCCTGCTCTGAGCCCTCCCAGGTGACTGCAGGGAAGATGCTTTGCCCTCTGGGCCTTGAGTGTTTCCAGGCATCAGTTAGATAGGGATGATGATATGATCTTCCTATGCAAAGTGCTCTGAGACTGAGGGCCATGTGGTTATAAGAAGACTGTATGGTCTGGAAAAATGATGTCTCCCTGTGTACTCCAATCCTCAAATCAGTGGTAAATCTGTTGGCCACCCTCTGCCCCACTAATGTAGAGAAGTACATCACTGCTAACTGGAAAAACTTTGATATAAGAGGGATAAAGTATATGCTAGGAAAAAATGCAATGCCTGTGATATTCAGAATGTGGCTAAGTTCAGTGGAAGATTAGTAACAGTAGGAAAGAAAGGACAAAGCAGTTCAAGCCTGTTTCAAAATATTGTGAAGAAATCCATCAAACACAAATGTGAGGCCCTTGTTCCTAAGAAATGCTGAGAAACTGAGGCAAAATAGTCTGTCACTTGTGCAAAGTTTAGTGAATCATTTCTGATGGGAGTACTGGGCACAGCTAGAAAGAGTCTCTATAATGCTTGGCATGTACAGGGTCATAAAAGCCGAGGTAAGAAAAATGTGAATGGAATGAGTTAATGTGAATGCCTGTCATTTGATATTTAAAATATTATGTGAAAAATGGCAGCTTCTTTTACCATCAAACGGACATAGGGCTGATGGGTATAAAAGCTGACAGCTGAACCAAGTATGTTTTCCAGACTTAGGAGGGTGACAGGAAGCCTCTAGGGATGGACAAATCCTTACTGAAGAAACATCTATTCTACCCGAAAACAGAACCCTGTTATGTGGATTTGCTGTTAAATCTGGCTACTGGACTCCACCTATGCTACCTGCTGAAAATGTGCTCTCAGTTCCTCTGCAGTAGATATCAACAACATCTGAGGGAAGATGCAGCAACACAGCAGCAAATTAGTACAAAACACATCGAAGTGCTAAGTTCCTTTTGCTGTCTATTCCTGGTGCAGAAAAGCTTATCCTAGCTTCTTCTTCCTGGAGGACTGTCTAAATGGAGGTATTTAAAGATACTTTTTATGCTAGATTCTTCCTTTATCCCTGACATGAGAAGAAGCTAGAGACATACTGGAGTTAGAGAGAAAGGATGTGCTGGACTCCCCTATCTCCACACCCCCTCTGTGAGTCTGGAAGATGTGGCAATGGGAGCACTGCCGAAACCAAATGAACTTCTTTACATTCTTGTTTCCATGCAGTCGAGTGTTCCTGTTGTAGCTCTACTCCCTAGAGTCACCCATGCTCACCCAGCACCTGCACGTTTCAACATGTGAAATTAGTAGCACCTTCCAAAACGAGGACTTAAGCTGTCATGTGTAAATGGAAGAGATGTGTGAATATGCAAAGTGCATAAACATATCCCATGCTGCATAGAAAGAAGTCTCTAGAAAGGGGTGGAACGTATGTACTAGCCACCACATGCTTCCATGTTCCTTCTGTCTCTGCTTATCTCCTCTTTTCTAGCAGGAGTACAACATATTGCATCCAGTCATCACCCAGCCCAAGAGCTGTGGCCTTTACAATCCCAGATTATATTTGCTGTTGCACATTTAAGGGAGAAGGTATTGCAAAATCGGACTTTGATTTGTAGCTATTCAGAGGAAAGGAAGAAAGCAGAATGTTTAGAAAAAAAATCCAGTCTGCTTAATCATGGACTTAGATAATTTGTTTTTGGTGAGAGAATGACAGGAATAGTCCAGTGATGCCCCATTACAAAACATTTCTAGACCAGAAGAAAATAGTCCTGTTGCCTAATAAAGTCTTTTTTAACAAAACATTGACATTAATTTCTTGTTGGAAAATATTGATTATTATTCTTACAACTCCTTTTTAGAAGCTTTGTGCTGTGTATGCAGTTGCCAGTGCTTTTAAAGGATTCTTTTATCTGGGTAATGGTTAATCTGAGTTATAGAAAATGTTTCCAGTTGTATGAGAAAATCAATCCTGTGACACCTTCAGTTGGTTCAGCAGAAATGATTGTTTGTGATCTTCTGGCACCCAAAATCCTATCCTTAAAGTGTGATTATTTTTTTCTGCTAAAAATACAGGCTTTTTTCTACCCACTGGTACACACAGGCTTTCCACTTTCTTCAGCTGGAATTGGCCCACATTAGGACAGAGCAGCTTCACAGTCCTCAAGGAAAGCTGCTTCTGCATTTTTCTGGCTGCACACATGAGGATTGAAAGGAGGCTTAGGCTACGTGGGGTCAGAACAAGTGGGAAATGCCTTCTGAAATGGCACCAGCTGTTGAGGAGTGGTTAGATGAGAAAGGGCATGGATCTATGGAGCGGTTGTACAAGCAGAGCAGATGCTAAGGCTAAT